>VXAC01002802.1:1056450-1130525 GCA_013399225.1 Rhipidura dahli | reverse complement strand
CCCCGCGGCCGGACAGCCTCGCCTCGCTCGCCCCGCGGCGGCGGGGACGCAGGGATGAGGCGCTCGCGCCCCGGGACGGGAGCCGGAGTCGCCGGCGTGTTCACTGTCCCGGCAGCGCCGCGCGCTGCGCCCTCAGCTCGCTCCGGGGGCAGCGCTGGGAGGCGGGCCGGGAGCGGTCGGAGCGGTGAGGGGCGCACCCCGCACCCGGTCGGGTGGACAGCCCTTCCCGGAGTCTGCTACGGGCTCCCCGCACCCCTCGGTGCGTTTGGCCGCGGGGCCGTGCGGGCACGTTCTGCCCGGGGCTGGAGCTGAGCAGGCTGAGCCGGACTCTGCGCTCACCGCCCCGCCGGTCCCGAGCCGGTCGCTGCGCCTGGGCTGAGCTGACGGCGGGGAGAACCTGCTGGGAGCCGGGTTCTGGCAGGGGAGCCAGCACCGGGGCTGGGGCTGTCGCTCCGTCTGACTCCGCGGAGGTGCGAGAGTTTGTCAGCTGCGGCTTTGCTTCGGGGGTGTACCTGCCTTGGCCGGGCTCTTGCGAGCAGGAGCCCCGCGGGGATGCTGGAAAGCGTTCGCCTCTGGCCTTTCCAGGTCCTGATTGGAGCTGACCTGCTTCAGTGCTTCCCTTACCTTTCCTCCCCAGTTTCTTGACTGCTGCCAATTTAACGGGTAAAAGAGCTCCAAGGCAAATTCTTGGTTCAGAACAAGAGCACCCCGTGTTTAAGGGAATTGCTCTTACTTATATTTGCCTGCACGGTGGTGTGCTAACTTAGTAGTTTTGTTCAGCACTCTGTTAGATTAGTAAATTCCTTTCTTCTCTGCCTAAAGACGAGAACAGGAGTCGTTTCTGCACTGAAAACGTGTCATGTAAATTATGATGTATTGGATGGAAACACAGCTACTTGTAGGGTTAAACGGGAAGCAGCACAGTGCTTCCTGTAGGGATTGGGGTGGTGGGTGTTGTAAAGAAAAAGCAATACACAGTCATCAGACAGAAAAATCAACGCAGTTCTCAGTGTTTTCCTCTCAAGTATGTCAAATTGTTACTGACTCTAGTGTTAATTAAGTTATCCGAGCTCTCATAGCTAATCAGAATTTACTGGAAAATGAAAAGCGATGTAATGCATCTTTCTGCTTCACTTAAAACAGTCCCCTTTTTAATACATGTGACAGAACTGATTTTGTTTAGATTTTGAAAAGCATGTAATAAAGCAGGATATCTCTGCTTAACAGCTGCATTGTACGTTCCCGTTTTCAGTCGCGCCGCTGATAGCGCAGTTCACCCCTAATCTTTTAAGAGTTAAACAGCTGTGCAAACAAAGTGTTAGGGGGTGCTCAAGAGCTTAGAGCTGTTAAAATTTGATACGGTACTAAGTTTCAGAAAGTTGGGTAGCTGTTCAGTACTAAACAGTGATTTCAGAACGTTTAGATCTTAGGTGGTGTGACTAAATCAGCTTTAAGTGTATGTTGTGGTGGTGTTTATGGGGAAGGTGAGGACAAAGGGGTTCTGATGAACCAAGTCAGCAAAAGAGAAAGGCATGCTGAGGAATACCAGAAAAGAAAGTGAGACAGCTTCATGGCAAATCTAAATTTTAGCAAGTTTTTTCAAGAGGGAGGCATAAAGAGTGCTAGTGGGCAGGAAGAGGGAAGATGAGGGGTATTTAAGAGAGGATGAAGAGTATTTTGTGTGTGATGTGTTTTGTGAAGATAAAAAAATAAACGGGGAACAGGTGAAAGACGAGAGATTCACAATCCTGCTGACAGCGTCATGACAGCTTTTGACATTTCAGTTAAGGAGTTCCTAGGCAGGGTATGAGAAGGCTGAAGACTGCCAGAAGACAGTTCTGAAGATTTAATATCCCTCTCTTTTTATTGCTGCAGGACTTAGTGCCTGTAATATACAGGCATTCTTCATAAAGCTAATGCTCACATAAACACTTACCAACCCCTGTATTTTAATTTCATTCTTATGATCTGTAGAGTAGATTTCCTACATTGAAATTATTTAATGGTGAATTATGTCCTTACTCCAGATTGTGCTTTGTAAGCCAGCTTTCTGGTTGCTAATACAGCATTTCAGTAGAAATGGATTGTCAGTCAGGGCTTCAGCTGGAACTTCAAATGCTGGAAATCTTTGCTTCAGTTTGACTTGAAGGGCCTAAGTGCCTCTCTTGTGTCTTCTTTTAACGTACCTTCTTTGTAGGACAAAGCAACATGGTACACCATTGCCTGTATTCCTTTAATATTTTTTTAAGTAGGATTTGCAGGTGTATTCTTTATGCAGGACTCTCTCTACGAGAAATATTGTGCTATTTGAGGGGACTGTGCCAAACACGGCTTCTCCCCAAGGACAGAAATTGCAAAAGGTCTGAGATGAATAACCCAGCCTTAGCCTCACTTTTGCCTTTCTAAATAACGCAGTGCATATCCAGTGTCTTGCTGCATATCTTTTCTGTTTCCTCTACAAAATTGTTTCAGTTTCGTCTCAGTCCAGAGCTCGACATAATTCTGTGATGGAGTTCTGCCTCAGCTGTTGCTTACATGTTTTAAAATTTATATGTAAATCTGGAATTGTTGGAACTAAGGAACTATAGCACGTTTTAAAAATACTTTTGCATAATTTAAAGATTATCTTATTGTAATGATTAACCCATATGTTAGTTTCAATCTTCACTTACAGCTATACTCCTGCCATTGCTTTCTCATATACTGCATGAGATGTATTTATATATACACACTATAAATGATGCAAGTGAATGTCCATTTACTCACTTTCTGCCTGAAAGTATTATGCTGCCTTCAAGTATGTGCTTTGCCTTTAAAAGGAAGAAACAAAAGCTCAGAGTTATGAGTTTGACATTTATTATTTCTTGCTGAAGAAACAGTCCTTATATGTGAATCTATAGAGCTTATTTAATGTGGGCAGAATGTATAGCTTAGGTTTGAAATTGGATTTGACAACAACAATGAGAAAAATGTATTTTAATGTCAGAAATGTAGTTCAAATGGAAAAAACATAGCAGGAACAGAATAAACAAAACCAACATGACTTTTCCAATCAAACTTCATTGCTTTCAAGGATTGAAAAAAAATGAGGCCTACAGGGTTTGATGTCCCTTTAACCCTCAAATATGTCAAGTCTCATTAGAGTTACTCAGCTCTGTCTCTGCATGTGATCTTAAAAGGTTGTTTATTCATCTCTTGTCCTTACTCTGAAGTTATCCCTAACTTTCCTGTTTTATATCAATAAGTCAGTGAACAACCTAAGATTTTGAAATTGTTTTTTTCCTTTTGCAGTTTAATTAGGATGTTTTCTCAAACTGTAGTGGCCTGGAAACCACAGTTTTCCCTTGTACTTTAAAAACTACATGTGTTATCTTCCGGGATGTTATGACTCATTTATTTTTTTGTTTCTTTTGAGCATTGGGGCACCTGAGAAAATCGGAGCCTCTGCATAATGAGAAAATAAACATTTGTGGGAAATAAATTAATAATCTCCCAATGCTTTTTTGAGGTGTTTACCTAATGAAACTTTCTTTCTGTAACTGAAAACCAAGTCATTGACCTGAAAAGCCTTGTAATGAGCCTTTAAAATTTAGGCTGCTGGAGAACAGGAGTTTTAAAATACTCTATTTCTCTCTGCAGTGTATTGAGTGCCACTGCAATAATCTTTCAGCGTATCTCAAACACAGCAGTAATCACCTTTTCCCCTACTTGTTCTTTAAAAGCCAGATTGGCTTTCTTGTTTTGAGTCTGTGAGTTGTAGTGTCTTATGCCAGAAGTAGTCTCAGGAGCAGTAATTTGGCTGTTGGAGCAAGCTCTTCCTTCATGTAAGAAAAAACAGCACATTGATCTCTTGGTAGATACCTTCCAGGCATCATATTATTTTCATATATAGCCTACAGATGTGATTTCCTATATCTGAGAATACAGTGTGCATGTGTAAACAAGATGCCACAAGAAGACCAATGTGTATGTTTGCTCTAGGCCAGCTGCTGAGCAGTAACTGTTAGAAGCCCTTTTCTTTTCTTGGTGTGTGTGAAATATATGTTACCTTATAGGTGAGAAGGAACAAACTGCTTTGTATGCTGTGAGGTAAGATAAGAGTATTCATATGACCAGCTCCTGTAAAGTAGCAGATTGGTTAAATTCACACCATGGCTTACCCCGCAGCAATTTGATTGTGTACCCATACCTTAAGCTTAGGCTGAGCTGCTGTCACAATCTGATGCCACACTGATTCATTGTTTTCCGGTCTTCCTACTGTGTTGTGGTTCAGAAAGGACATTACTTCAGGGTGAATTGCAGGATCCTGCCCAGGTTACCTCTTGGGTGACTTGAGATAGTCCCATAGGGCATCCTGAATAGCAGGAGGGGAGCCTCTGTTCATGTGAAGCATTGTAAGGAAAGGAGTATAGAGTTATGTTAGCTTGGCAGTGTCTAGAACCATTTGTCCCCTTTTAATAGACAGATGCAAGTCAACATGACTCGTTCCTGTTCCTTTGTTGTTCCTAAATATAGAAGTTATGAACATGATCTCAAAGGTATTGGCATAAAAATTACCTGGAAAAATATTCCTTTAGCAACAGTAGGGTTTATTGCAGAAGGGGTAGTGCTATTTGAATTTTTGCCTCAGTTCACCTTCATATATCATTATTTCTCCTTATTCCTATGTAGGGCAGGGAAGATGTCAAGAGGTAAAAAAATGAGAAGGATTTTAAGCTGGGTAATAATGCTTGAGATTGCGATGTCTTACTGGCTTTTCTGCTCGCTCTCATGATAGTGCATAGCAGAAGACACACAAGTGTTTTTAAGTGAGGTCCTCAGTTGTGAAATCCTATCATCTGAAGAACAGAAATGGGTGAGCACTTTAGGGCCAAAGGATTGAGAGTAGAAGTTGCTTCAGGATGTTCACATCCTCCTCTAAAACAAATCAAAGGAAGAGCAGGAGCACTTACCAGTCAAGCAATAACAAGTGTTGGTCACAGAGGAGATCGGCAGGATGAGAATGGGTGTTGCTTTTTCCTCAGAATGCTGAAGGACATAATTCACCAGAGAGATAAATGTCTGTTTTCTGTGCTGTGACCTGAAGTCATATGAAAAGCATGTGCATTGCTCTGCATAGGTGGTGCTAATGGCCGTTTGTTGTTAGAAAAATAATGCCCTCTTAAATCGACCTTTTATAAGGGGGTTAGGTGTTGGTATTTTTAAGCACCCTTTTTTTTTTTTTACCCTTCAGGACTGAGCATGGTGTTGGCTGTTCCTACGTGAGCAGCAGATTTCCTGTTGGTGATGGCAGCATTGCTAGTCACTTAATTTATGGATTTCTTCCTTTGCATAGCCAAACAGGTTGGAGGATATCTTCTTGACAGTTTCTCTGGCTCTTAAACCTTTAATCTGTTTATGCAAATAAAATTTTGTATTTCTGCTCTCAGATTTGCATTTATTACTGGAATCCCTGGATGCAAAGATTCTCTTTGAGAAATGGGTTAAGATTGGAGGGGGGAGGGGGAAAATCATACTGATTCTCTAGTTTCCTGAGTAAGACAGGCTAAAGAATCCAATGTCCAATCCAAAAGTTCCTCTGAAAATCCTACATGTGTTAGAAAGTGCATTTAGGTTGTCTGTAAGTGCTTGTGGCTCCCCCACAACACTAGGCGAGATGTTTCTGTAGTTAATTATGCTTTGGGTTTCATAATAGTTTTAGAGCTTTGTTTCTGGTTTGAACTTGTCAAACCTCACTGGTCAGCTATGGAATCTCATCGGGGCTAGTGTTTTGGCGTTGTTTGGTTGGTTTTGTTTGTGTTTGTTTGGTTTTGGGTTTTTTTTTATTTAAGAGCTATCTGTTATCAAAAATCTTTCACTTGTGCATAGGTATATATTGTATTACAATCTTACTTTTTAAATTCTTGGTTAAATTAACCAGGATGAGCCTCCTTAGGATTTGAAGCATAAGTTTTAGACCTTGGATACTTCTGTAGTTATTTCTGAGATTGCCAGAAGGTGACATAACATTTCACTAACAGTCTGGCAGGTGCTATGTACAGAAATACTTTCAACTCCCTTCATTTTACCAGATTATTTACTGCTTAGCTCAGACTTGCGTAGAGCTCCCAGAAAATAACTATGTGCAATTATTTCCAAATTCTCTTCAATTTTTACTCTCCTAAGCATAACCAAGCGTCTCTGTCCTTAGGTGAATAGCTAGTTCCATATGGCAGCAGGAAAAAGCCCGCTCTCCAAACAAACTACTCCATGCATTTGCTCTGTAATGCTTCTGTGATTATATTTATTGTTTTCCACCAAAGAGGCTTGCTTATGCTTGCCATTTAACAAAAAGTCATTCTCATATGACTTCCAGTCATTCCTTACACCTTTATATATAACAGTTGCCTCCTACTTAGTTTTCTTTCTATTCTGGATGGGAAATTGTCCCTTTTAGAGCATGGCTATGTAGAACTGTGTTTCTCATCCAACAGTGAATTGAATTAGTTGATAACAACTGAACTTTAATTCTTGATTTCTAATATAAATCTACCATACTTTTACCCTTGTCAGCTGCTGTAATTTTCTTCTAAGTATTTCATTGCTTGTATTCTTCAGAAACTTAAAAGATATGTTGTTGAGGAAAACTACTGGTATGCATTCCCTTCCTGGAGTCTTTCCTCTCACGTCACGTTTATGTTTGAAAGGGCTCTTCATCACATTCCTTTCTGGTGGAGCGGTTGACTGCAGTTCTGTATTGATACCGAGACTGTAATGTGCCTGTTAAGACATTGACCCATATATACTCCAGATGAAATGTGCAATCACTTTAAAGCAGACAGTGGTGTCTTTATTATCCCACACAATTTACTGGTCTCTTCTGTCTGTCTCAATGCTTTTTAACACTGAAGTAATTTGAAAAATTCTAGTAGGCTTCAGAAATCATACTGAATTGCACTTATTATCAGAAGTGAATTTTTCTGCTCTGTTCATTATCCAGGTTTCCACCACTGGCTTATAAACAACTGGTTTGTTTTCTTTGCATTTCTTTACATTTTCATGGTTTAGTTTTGATAAAACCACGGGGTTTTCTTGATAGTTTATATTCAGGTAATGGTGCCACATCATAATTCCTGAGTGTGTTCCCCAGTAAATGCTAGTTGAAAGCCCTGCAGGGTAATCTAATTTGGTGGTGTCCAAAATGTTAGGCAGTCCCACCACAGAGAAACTTCCAAGGTTTATGGTCTTCAGTTCGTGAATGGGAAAAATAATCCACAGGATACTGCTTACCTGGCCAGCGTTTAATCTCCTGTGTCTTTTTCAGTCTGCTTCTCTCATTTGGGCATCAGGAAGGGTTCCAAAGCAGCCTGTCTCTCTACTGTTTTCAGGGAACTTTAATAGCTTAATAAATACTACTGAACATGGCCCAGGTTTACTACTGTGTTGTGTTCTGTGACAAACTGGGTATCCCTTCCTTGTTTTTTTACTGTGGAATGCAGGCTCCTTTACTGCCATCACTTCATTTTCCAACTGAATAAGCAGTTGACTTGTCTGAAAGTGAGTGAACAGCTCTTTTCTGCTGTTTGGTATCAGTAGTTACCCACCCAAAGGGTTAATTTTATTTTTTCCTAGCAAATTGTTGACTCACCTCTCCGTAGGAAACCTGCCTTTAGATGAGATGCAGAAGGTGGTATAGCCTTGGCAGTAGGTGGTCGTTGGGTCACTGTTGTCAGTGGCTGTAGGGAGCTGTACCTTTAGGAAGAAATTCTGGATTCCCTTTTGCAGAATTTCTTTAAAATTGTCTCTGCCATTGGGTTTACCTCTTTGCTAATGTAGTGACAGCATGGGCAGCCATTGTAAGTGTAAGTAGAGTTGGTCTGGTTTCCATTTAGTGATTCATGTCCTAGAAGAACACAGTTTTACTGTTTTCTGGCTCTCTGCTCAGAGTAGTGGCTTGCTGTTTAGGAAATAGTTGCAACTGAGGACATCGCCCTTCCCCCCTCCCCCATCTAGATTTCCTTCAAACAAACAAATCCCCACAAAACAAACCTAAACTTTGAAACTTCATTCTTGCATTTCTAGGCTAGAGATTAAGATATAGTTGTGTATCTGTAGTAATAATGGTGGTAAAACACAGCCAAACACCAAACCCACATTTCAAAGGGAATAATAAATCAATGGCCTACCCTATCTCTTTGCATGTGAAACATTAACTAGTATGTTGTCTTGAGGGTTTTATTTGACCTGTATATGACTTTCTGAAACTATACCAAGATATTGATTAAAACAAAGGTGGTAAATACAGAGGTAATACATAAACAGCATGAGACACTTCTTTACTGTATAAATCAATGTGCACATATCAAAAATCACTCAGAGCACTTAGAAATCTGAAATTATTTCAGCATGTGGAAATGGTCATAAATATTTTCCTGCAATATTCAAATGTTTCAGGTATACCTTAAAGAAAAGCAACCACAAAACAAGCAAACAAAAAACCCCAAAACCACTCAAACAACAGGATCAAAACTTCACAATCTCAAAGTTCCTCATGAGCTCCTTTTCCTGAGTGCTGTACACTCTCACCAGGATTTGTCATCTTGTTGTGCCAAGTTGGTCATAATTCATAGTGGTGGTGACTGTTTCTAGGTCAGACATGTTGAGAAGAGTAATTTTATATGAGGCACTATAGAAAGGTACTGCCTTGCTAAAATTACTGCATTAACTTCATAGCACAGACTAGCTGAACTGTTGGTAGTGACATGCCAATTGAGCTACTGATACAGTAATTCATCTCAGTGTTGTTTGAAGAGGAGAGGAAGGGAAAGGAGGAATTTTAGGTTCCGGGTTTCTCTGGGTGGTAGAGGAAGGGGCTGAAGTGCCCTGGTCATTAGTCTGGCTGTTCCATTGACTTCAGGGCTTGTTACACATGTGGCACTTAATGTCCTTGCACCATTTCACAATGGTATTACAGTTAAAACTGCAAAACCAGGCAAATCTGCTTTGCTTTTCTTGGCATCAGACTTTAGCTTCTGAGCGAGTGTATGTACTAATATTACCTTAAACTGTTTATGAAAAGACTTTGAAAACTTTCCCTACCACTCCTTGGTGTGCCTATTAAAACAAAGAAAGGCAACTGGTAAGAAAGTGGTGTTAGGGAAGGGAGGCATGCTTTTAAGAGAAAAATGTATCCATACAGACATTGAGATCTTGTAGATCACAAGTTAAATGTTATGCAACTTTTAATAGTACTGCATTGCAGGTGAAGTTGTTCTGTGGGCAGTGGTGACTAAAGTCTTTGTTTTCCATCCTTTCTAGAAATTAAGAAGCCACCTGTGGCCCCCAAACCAAAATTTGTCCTAGGACACAAGGCAGCACCTCCACCCGTTGCACCGAAGCCTGATATTGTACTTTCTGGTGGGATACAAGCAGCAAGGAAAACCAAGCCAGCAATTGCACCGAAACCAAAGGTTCTCAAGAGCTCCTCTATTCCAGAAGCTAAACCTCCATCGTCTACACGAAAAAGCACAAAAAGCTTTGAGGAGCACAGGGAAGATTCTTCTCAAACTCTAGACCATTTGAACTATAAAAATGAAACCTCAGAAGGGAGTACTGGAAGCACAGCATATATTCTACCTGTGTCACCTTGCAAATTTGAATGCCTTCATAAACTTGGAAATGGAGAGAACGCCTGTAAAACTCAGATCATTCTTGAGCACTTTGACACCTTAGAGAACATCAAACTTGGTGAAAGAAATGCACTATCTCTGGGGGACAGTCACAATGAAAAACTGGGAAATAGAAGTCAGGTGGTTTTGAAAGCCAGCATTTTGGAAGAGAAACTTAAAGATGTCCTAACTCATGGTATGTTTCCTAATAGCAGTCCTGTGAGGCACAGGTGTGCAGACAAACTCGACAAAGGGGATGGCAGCAGTTCCAAGAATGATGTTAAAATAGAGTTTATGGAATTTGTACAGTCTTCATCATCTTCCGAGGTAGCTAAAGGGAAGCAACAAAACGCTGATGGTGAGATTATTGCTGATGAGTTTCACATGTCTGAAATTTGTCCTAGTTTGACTGAAAATAATCACAGTTGTTCTTCCCCATTGGACAAGGAAATCTTAGAGAATGAAAATTTAAGTAGCAATAGGATGTTTTCAGGTGAAGTAGGGATGAAAGCAGATGCTGGTAAAACCTCCCCTGAAACATCTTCAGTCCTGAGCTCCACCGTGCTTCCTGTCCCTAAACCAAGAAAGCCACGTGCTGCGTGTCTAGTCCGTCAGGATGGCATAGACACCACGGGAGAAGGAACAAAGGAACCATCTAGTTCAGAGAAAGATTCTCATGGGGTTGTAGACCAAGGCATAAAAAAGCCAGCAAAAATTAATGTCCTTGGTCAAAGTGTCTGTTATAACAATAATGCAGAAGTGTTTCATCCTGAAAAATGTGAGGTAACTCAAAGCAATGCAGAAAAAATGCCTCAGGTAAAAGAACCTGCTGTGAAAGAGTCAGCTTCACAAAATCTTTTGACTCAGTTTTCACAAAGAAGTCCTGATTTGGTGGGAAGTGTTGAATCTTCTTTAAATGCAGACCATAACTCTATGGATGAGAGAACAGATGATACCAGTAGGCCAGATGCTGTGGACAAAAGGACTAACTTTGTCAGGTGTGATACCTTGTCCATGAGTTTGCCAAAGCAGCTCAAACTGACAAGCAGTCAGCACTCATCTGCTTCCAACAGCCTTCATGTTTCCCCACAAAACTTGGAAGATAAAGAAGTTAAAATAAAGGATGAGAGTTCTCCAAAAGTTGTTCCTAAGAAACCACAGAGGCACGGCCTTCCAGCTGCTGGCCTGCTGAAAAAAGCTGCATCAGCAGAGCTTGTGGACAAAAGTTCTTACACCTCCAGTGAGGACAAATCGAACAGCCTTCTAGAAGGATCTCCTTTTGCACATCCACGAGCCAAGGAGCAGGATACACTTTCATCCTGTGACATACCCAAACGTTCTTCTGAAAAACCCGTGTGGAAGTTACCTCATCCTATTCTTCCATTTTCAGGAAATTCTGAATCATTAAAAACTGCTACCAGCTTCAGCCACTTGTCTGTTGTGACGAAGCCTAGGGCCAAGTCTCTCTCTGCTGTGGACATGGACAGGACAGACAAGCCCTGTAAAGACCATCACAAGAAAAACAGCTTGAAAAAGCTTCTGAACATGAAACTGTCAGTTTGCTTAAAGAAAAGTGACTTTCAAAAATTTCTGTCCAAAGGCAGCCAGTCAGTGGAGAGTGCTATTGCCAACCTTTCCAATGGGGATGGGTATGGAAATAGCAACAGGAATATAGGGTCTGTAGGCAGTGAAAGGAAAGCTAAATCTGCCAAGGCTCATTCCTTAGAAATAAGTAGTCCAGCATCACAGAAGAAGAGGCAGAGAAACAGAAGCCAGCCTGAGATGCGAAGTAACCAGAGGCTGGAGTCTTTAGATAGGCATGTACTTGTGGGAGAGAATTTGTCCCAAATGCATTTGAATTCTGCAGGCAGCACGTGTGCTCCAGAGTACGAGAATGTTCGTCACTATGAGGAAATACCTGAGTATGAGAACTTGCCTTTTGCTATGGGTGCTAGGAGAAATCTCTGCTCTGAGTGGCCGAACTACAGCAGCGTGGAAGACCAGAGCACTGACTTCTATGAACTTGAGGAGCCTTGTGAAACTACAAGCAGGCGTTGGAGACTTGACAGGTAAAATAAAGAGGAAAGGGAAGTTAAACAGCTGCATTGTAGCTCTGTTGGTTGTAAATATGCTTAAATAATAACTTGAGAGGCTGTATCCCTTTTGCTAGATGTCAGCAGGACAGTTGTTCCTGTATGTCTTTATGTATGCTTTTGTTATTTTGAAAACTGCTTGCACTTGGCTATGAGTCAAGAGAAAAAGTAAGCGAGTTATTCCTCATATATTCCTCAAAATTTGTGAATTTTTTCCAGGTTTGATTAAAGCAAATCAAATACAGGCATGTATTTGTATCCAAGAATACTTCAGTGGGGAGGAATGAACCTTACCAGTCTCACAATGACCTGGACTAACTATCCATTGAGTGCATAGTTGCTAGGTTTGTAGGGGGAATGAATATATTTTCAGATCAGTTGATAGAGCTGGGAAATGCAAACAACTTTTTTTTTTTTTTTTGGGTATGCAAATTTTTCATCAGGTCTGGAAGGCTTTTTTTTGAGTATAACAGAAGTTTCTGCCTCTCCCTAAATACAGTGAGTCTTCTCTATCAGCAAAGTGGTGGTTGTGCAAAATTTCTGTGTGACTCAGAATATTAGTGTGATGGTGTTTGGTAACTCTGCAGGTTGCTGCTGTGTTTCTTTAGCTCAGGAGGTGGTGGAGACAGATAAGATCAGCAGATTCAAAAAGGGATTGGACATGTTCATAGATATGAGGAAACAGCCTCCAGTTGCACCAGGGAGGTTCAGATTGGATATTAGGGAAAATTTAGTCACTGAAAGAGTGGGTGGTCAGGCATTGGAATAGGCTGCCTAGGGAAGTGGTGAAATCACTGTCCCTAGAAGTGTTCAAGAAATGTCTGCCTTGGCACTTGGGGACGTGGTTTAGTGGTGAACATGGCAGTGCTGGATTAACAGATGGACTGAATGAACTTTGAGGCATTTTCCAATCGTAATGATTCTGTGATTTTATGTCCACGATGGCTGGTAAATGGAATAGGCAGGAACAGGTCTTTTAATATTTGTGTTACTGTGACTGGGTGCTGAGAAGAGAAATGGGCCACGGGGTGTGGCCAGACTCATGTGTGCTCCGTAAATAGCATCACTTCGTGTGTCTGTCAGTGTGGTGACTGGTAAAGTGTTGTTCTGACCCAATATGGTATCATGCAGTTTCTTAGCTTCAGCTAAGCAGTTTGTCTTACAGATCCTAAAGATATATCTCAAACCAGCAATAAGCATTTGAATGGAATATGCTGTATATTTCAAAGTCCCCAGCAAACTTCTCCACATTATTGAGAACATATGCATAACAACAAGAATAAATGAATTAGCTTCTAGATAGTCACATTTAACTTAATTTTTCACTGAGAGTTACTAAGCTTTGTTTCATTTCGGATGTGTGCATAGCAAACATGCTCCAAAGAATCTGTGTTCTCTTATACAGGAAGAGACGAGTATTTTAAGGGGCATCCTATGTTAATTGTTTTATAGCTAATACTATCAGTCTGGGTCTGTTTGTTGGAAAACATGGAACCTTATAGTGGAAATTAGGTTTTCTAGTTATGGGCTAGGTACTGGTACATTTATTCAAGTGGTTGTTGAGCGTATTTTTAGTTTACAGCAGGGTGTTTCTTAGTTTTGTCTTTGGTATTATTTAAGTTCCTGAAAGTGTATGCTTTTTGTTTAAGTCTAATCTTTTGAGTATCTTGCAGGGGTTTTGACCACATTCTCTTGATATTCCCTCAGTTTGGTGCACCTAAGAAGGGTGAGACCAAACTTGAATAAGGATGCATTTCATATGTTTATGTGACTTGTTTTGGCTTGTGGTGTTTTGTTCTGAATCCAGGTGAATATCTGTCTGCTTTAGCAAAAGGATAGTTTTGCTGTATGAAGCGTGGTAGATGAGAGATTGCAGTTGCTCCTGAAGTGAAATTCTGTAGTTTTCTTATCTGGCTAAATGTGTGAGATTTATAGTTACTCCCTCTCAAGACAAACCTTTCCCAGTGCCAATGGTGATGTGAGTGTTTAAGTGGGCTACCTGGCACATCTGTACCTGAAGCTCCCTGAGCTGGGTGTTGTTGCCACAGCTGGGTTTGTGGTTTTTTCTTTGAAGAGCACACATAGAAAACCATAACCAGAGCCATTTATGTGTTTCTTTTAAATAAAATAAAACAGTCAGAAACTACCTTATGAAACAAATAATGCATGTAGTTAATTCAATAGATCTCAGAGAATAAAGAAATCCCTAGGAGAAAAAAGGGAGCACAATACAGTAGTCTCCTGACCTGGATCAATGCTGCTGGGAGAGCAGGGATGAATATTTGTTTTAGCTCTGCCTTGGGAGGTATAAGGGTCCTCTCCCAGCTGGGCTGGGCAGGCAGCTTCTCCAGTTTTCCTATCCAGTGTTATCTCAAATCCTTTGAAGCTTCCTTATCAGTGTTGTCTTACCCTTTCTGCATAGTTCTGTAAGAGCTTTTTATCATTTCCTTGGCCAGGCAGTATTATAAAACCAGTCAGGGAAACAGTGCTGCTGTTGTTACTGCAATAATTGCCTCTCTCGTTCTCCCCAGCCTGTCAGAACACGCACTCAGCTCTTTTTCATAGATCATGGTACACAGATTCCTGTGCTGCACTGCTAATGGGCATCTCAAAGCAAATTATGTTATGATTAAAGCCCATGTACAAATGAGATTGTTCTTCTGAGAAATTCAGACCAATTGCATGCACTTCTAGTCATAATGGCACATACTCAATATATTAAGTCTGAATGCCAGTCTTGCCATTACCAGAAGAGTTCAATGATATCTTTAGCTCATGCTACATTTCTTTCTGGAGGAAGACATAAAATTTTGATAATGTTCTCAGTGCTTTGGTGGTTACTGAGACATTTCCTCACAATCCCATCTAGTGAAACCAGCATGCTTTAATGGAGAATGGTAATAGCTTTTGACACTTTTATCTGAACTTCATATGTCTCATTTAATTCAGATATGTTTTGTTTGCTTGAGCCTTCCCACAAGGAATTAAATTCAAATGGCAGGCCTGGGTAATTAATGGTAGGTATCAATTGACAGAACTTCCTTTCTGACTTCCTTGATGTCAACCTCCTTTCTACTGAAAAGAGAAGGCTTGGCTTTGAAAGGAAGAGTCAGGGTCCTGATCCAGTGTGTGAACCACTGAGGTGAAACAGGTGCTGCTGATGGGAGTCAGAATGGATTTGGGTTTTGTTAAGTAGTTCAGGGAAATACTCTCAATAAAGTACCTTGGGAGCAAATAATCTATGTTTTGTTTCCACTATACAAAAAAGAAAGTCTTTCAAAATGGTGTTTCAGGATTGTTTATTTTGGTCTGGCCTACCTGTTTGACTGCCAATTTAAAATGGATAATTTAGATTAATGTGATTTTATGAGGACTCTATAAACAAAGTGAGTGAAGACTAGATGCTGTGAGATAGAAAATGTGCTGTTAAGTGTAAAAGAAATTTTAAATATCATTATCCAGTCACAGATAACAACAGGAAATGCAGCTCTCTGGATTTGGTATGTTTTGTGGTTTAGGGGGTTTTTATTTGTTTGGGTTTTGTGGTTCATTTGTTTGGTTTGGGTTTTGTTTTGTTTGAATTTTTGACGGTTTTGTTTTTTTGGGTTTTGAGGGTTTTTTTTCAAAAACAATGGTTCAGGCCTGAAAAGTGAGATGAGAAGTCAGTGATGCTGGTAACACCACAATTCATTTAGTGTTGCAGATACCAGTAGTTGTAATGGTTGTTTCAAAGTAACACCTTTCTTTTGAAAATTCCAAATGAAAGAGAGATATTTATGCATTAGTTATCATCATTTTAGTGTCAAACCTTTTTTCTGAGGAGGACAGCAAAATCTTCCTTAGATTTAAAAGTAATATTGAGTGTACATGTGTCCAGCAAACTAAAGATGCAAAGGAACAATGAATGTGCCTTGGAACATCTATCATGCTGAAGAAAACAAACTTTTTTGGATCTTTTTGCCTTCCTTTTGGTATCTGTTGAATTTTTTCTAGGCAAGAGAATTGTATTTCAGGTTGAGTGAGTCTCAGCCTTCTGCGGATAGCATACTGTATTTACTGGCTACTTTTGACTGTGCTCCTTCAAGATATTGCAAATGTACAGGACTGCTAATTTATTTATAACTGTGTCATTGTGTTTCCAGCTAGGATTTTTCTTTGGAAAGGCCTGGGGAGGGGGGAGTACCATGTGACAACAATCCTTTATGATTTCAATGTTGGTTTAACAAAATATTACTTCGTATTTTCCCCACACCTGCTGATTTAGATTAATCCATTGGCTTTCCAGAAAAGAACATGTCTGCAAAATATAAGTTTAGTTTTCCATACTAAATTCTGCTTCGGTGACTGAGTCCCCAGAGGTCAATTAAGTGTCCATGAAAACCTTAGTGGAATATTTAATTTCATATTCAAATCCATGTGGTTTAGCACTTTGCTTTGATACATATTCCTCTTTGATGTTGTGGTGAGGGTTTATTCGGGGGTTTTCTGTGTGTTTTTGTGGGTTTTTTGGTGTGGTTGTTTTGGGTTTTTGTGTTTTTTTGCAATTGAGAAATTCTCATTCAGAAACACTAAATTAATAAAAGTTTGCAAGCTCTAAATAGCATTTAGAATACTGCAAGTTCAAGCCCTTTTGCTGAGATTTGAATGCACAAAATACATTTTAGGTATTGGAGGTGTTACACATTAAAACCCATGTCTTTTTTTAATTGAATTTTTTGAAGGATATAAGTAGAGGCCAAGTATGTAGATTCTTTTATTTCACCTGTTTCTCAAAGATTATAATGGATTATTTTCTGGTCTGAAGAAGATCGGTTTCTCCTTCTGCATGAGCTCTGCAGTCTTGTCTTCGATCTCCACTGTGTGTCTAGCTGGCTTCTGCCACCCTTAGTTATACATAAAATTCTTTCTCTGCAATTGTCCATCAGGTTTTAATGACATGGCTTTGATAACAGGCTATTTAGGTTTCCTATCAGGCTTCATTATCCTTGGTCATGTGTTATCACTGGCTTTCTTGTTGCGTTCTGCTTCCTTGAGCCTGCCTTTCTTTCCCCCTCCCTCCTTTCTCACATTCCCGTTGCGGTGCAGCAGGGAGGCTTCTGCCAGCTCTGAGGGCTTGTCAAGGAGTGAGTCACAGGGCTCTGCTCCCAGTCTGACTGCAGAGCCTCTCTGGCTGTCCCAGCCCCAGAGCTGGCATGGATGGCAAGAATGGACAAAGCAATTCTTGCCTAGCAGATAGAAGGAATAAGCCATTTTGCTGACTTCTCACTTTTTGCTCTTACAGACCACAAAGAAACAAATTCTGTAATTATTAGGTGTGTCTAATCAGAGTCAAATCAGGGAGGCATGGAAATGTTGGTGAGAAGTGGTAGTAGTACAGTTGCCTGGGAACATTCATGTTTGACATAAGGACTTTGGGAAGAATGCAGGTGCTGGGAACCTTGCTTCTGGAATCCCTCTATTTTGTAGTGTCAAGTTAATTATTTTGTACTAGGGTAGCATGTCAAGCTACATGGAAGACTCACAGTGATTTTTTTTTTTTTTTTACTCAGGAGAGCATATGGACTGGTTTGGGTTTTCTTTTCTTTTTATCCACAGTGAATTTTTTTTTACTCAGGAGAGCATATGGACTGGTTTGGGTTTTCTTTTCTTTTTATCCACAGTGAATTTTTTTTTACTCAGGAGAGCATATGGACTGGTTTGGGTTTTCTTTTCTTTTTATCCAAGAAACTTTATGTGAGTCATTGTCTCCATGATCTGCTTTTCCAATAAGAGAAGTTTTCCTTAGCATTCGAGTATCTTTCAGTTATACAGCTTTACAGGCTTTACAGTTTAGTCTGCTAAACACTCTGAAATAAAATGTGTATACTGTAAGAAGAAAATACTGGCACTCTGAAAAATACTCAAATATTCTAAAGCAAGCTGGTAGAACTATGCTAATGTCTGATCAGTCCCACCCCTCTTTTTATTTTTTCTTTATTTTTTAAAATCAGAATAAATAGGAATTTATTAGAATCTTAACGCATTCTCATGCAAATATGTTTTTGAGATGTGCTGATTTAATCTGTTTTGAGATTAAATCAGTAGGAGAGATTCTGAGGTCTGATCCTCTCCGTCTTCAATGAGGGAGAGAAAGGAGTTGGAGAACTACATTTTTCCAATACTGTTATTCTGGTATACAATCCAGTCATGAAAGGATTTGAAACATCTTATGAAATGCAAATAACTGTGAAGATCTCCAAGATGGTAATGAAAAATAATTTTTGTCTGTGATTTTTTTTCATCCTTCTTTTTGAGGGCTCCCTCTTGATTTTGGTAAAAGAAGGTGGCTGAAGAAGGCTGGCATGGCCAGGGAAACTTTTGACAGAGTTGGAGGTGCAATAATGAAAGACTTGTCAGTTATCAGGTGGTGTTACAAGTGCTATGTAAAAACAGATGTGGTTTCAATTCTCAATGTTATCTTTTTATGTAGGTGGTTAGGGCTGGGTGTGCTTTTGAGTATGAGAGGCAGTAAGATGGTGGCAGTGGTGATGAGGCAGGCACTGCTGTGAGCACTGCCCAGCTGCTGGGTGAATCCTCATCTGCTCTCCAAAAGGTTTGGTGGCTTCTTTGGTCACAGTCTTGTGCAGTCTAGAAAATGAATCTGGTGCTCATGCAGTCCATATGCACTAAAAGAGCCATTTTGAGGGTAAACTTCACTGTCCTTTGTTTTGCAGTAAGAAATTCTCACCACAGATAGCAAAAATGTCCTAACTCCTGTTCCCATTGCTCCCCCTGTACAATACAAGGATGTCCTTGTCCTTCCGGTGACATTGCCCTCAGCTCAGTGTGCTGGCTCTTGGCTTCAGCTGGAGGGTGGCTGTGTGTGACGTGGGGGAGACTGAAGGAAGCAAAGCAGGGCATAAAGCTGCTGTGTCCCTTAGGCTCCTTCCTAACCCCCATGTTCACAGGTAACAGGAACTCTGGTGTCACACACTTTCATCAGTTAATCTGCAGTGCTTTATCTTTTTCTCTCCTATTTTATTCCATTAGTGTTTTTCCTAATTTTGGCATTCTTCGTAGGTATTTCCTTTTCCTAAAGGCAGAGGAAGCTAAGTTAACACTGCATATTTGTCACCAATGTTGGCCTTTCTCCCCCGCCTCCAACGTGTGCACTCTGTCTCCTTTTGCCAACTGTGATATAACTTAACAAAATGTAGCTCTAGAGAATGCATCAGATGTAGAATGGAGACTCAGATGTGATATGAGAATTGATGAAAGACCCATTTATATGCTCAACAGCAGCCTTTTCCTGTGAGTTATTTTCAGCATCAGCTCAGGAAATGTGCTTGTGGAGCTCTGTGGCACAGTGATATTCCAACTGCATTCTAATGTAGTAGTTTGTGTAAAACCATAGGATTTTTGGGTGGCACAAAATAAATGTATAAAGAAAGCAATCAAAATACTAACTTCATTTTTTATTTAAATGTCAACAGTGATATTAATATGCCACCTTTACCCAAAATTTATATTTGACATAGTTAAGTATGTTTTAATGATTAGATTTCCAAAAGTGTGCAGCTGTGTTGTTTCAATGCACTAGGCAAAACTTAGCTAAAGAAATGCTGGTTTCATTTTAGAAGCTAGAATCCCATAAGTTTCATTTAAAAATATAAGGTTTACACAAGTTTTAATTTTTCTTTAAAATATGTTTGTGCTTATGAAAACTGTTCTACTCAAGCAGAATAGGACTAATGAAATCTTTAAGATGCATATAAATAAGTAAAGGTTTTTACCAAACCTACCATTTTGATAGCTACAACCTGAGCCTTATGGCTCAGTGATTTCAACTGCTCAGAGTTCACTTGATTTTTCTTGTTGTTTTCCCAGTGGTATTTGTGGGGGTGGGTTGTTCTGTACAGATTTTTAGATGAGCTGAAAAGTTTATGGAGTGTCTAAATCCCATTTGTCTTCTAATTTCTGCAAAAGATTAGAGAAGAGATTGCACAAGTCTAACCTTGTAAGCAGCTCAGTTATTCTTTACTCTTAGTCTGTGTTGCTCTTGACCAAACTATTTCATACTCTGACATACTGTCCAGGAAGCTGCATCAGCTCCCATGCATGCAGAGAGTTGTGTGTTTAGGAACTAAGCCACACAATTTTGATTTCAGATCTAAGTCACTACCTTTTGAGTAATCTGTTATTCAGCTCTCTTTTGTCTTCTTCTTGATATCTGATACGTAAAAAAAACCTGAGTGCAATAGGAGGTTCATTATTTATAAATTGAGTGAGCAACTGTTTGAAGAGGGATATTGGAGCCTGATTTCAGGGATAGTCACCCAAAAATTACAAAACTAATGCTGAGTCAATACAGAAGATATTGGGTAGGGCCTTGCATTAACTGTGAATATAGTGAGCAGAAGTAGCTATGCATTGAAATGTCATGGTAGCTCTCACAGGGTAAGGTCAGTTTTATTTGGAATGAAGATTTGTTCTCACTTGATCTAAGTTTTGCCTTTCCTATTTGACACATTTGTTCTGACATTTTTTGTCACAATTATATTATAGTTTTCTTGAAGTCTGTTTAGTGCATGCTTGAGTTCTGTTGTGGCTTTTCCTTTTTTTGTGTGACTGGAAAACAAAGTATTGGTTTTTCTTCTGATCCTGCTGTCCTTTCCCAATCTATTTTATTTCAGTAGGATCTGTTTTGTCAATTGAGAGAGGTTAGAATAAGAGGTCCTGATTGTGAATGAGTGCCACATTTTGCTGGTCCTTTTTTTACATTGTTTTTGCCAGGAGTTTTTTCCAAGGTCTTGTCCATGAGCATTGCATCTCTTCCTATGAAACAATAATTAATGATAGGGGAAGGCAAAAAGCTCTAAATTCTGCTGTAAGTCTCTGTAAAGAGATAATTTGAGAGCTGTTTGCACCTTTTGTAAACTGTGTTTTCTGAAATCATGCTGCAAAGGATGCTCATGACTCTAAATTCTCTTTACCTACCCTGAGAGACAGGTAATCCCTCACAACTTTTGGTGGTGATGGGAAGCACCAATGCAGGGACCCCTTTCCCTTTATGTGCTTCCAGGCAAGGGTTTAAATCCCTAGGTTTTGCTGCAGTATTTCACTTTCCAGTACCAGTGCTCAAGACTGTCCCATTGTATCCTCCTGGATTATATTCTGCTGCATTGGCATCATCTCCTTTTGGCACCTTTGCTGGGATGGGTAAGGTAAGTGAGATTCCTGGTCTAGGCTGCATTTCACTCTCATGTTTTGCTTCATGGTCCAGTATGCCCAAAGGAGAAATGAAAAGCAGGGGGACATGAAGATGATAATGAGGAAGGGGATTTTTTAGCTCTAATGGTAGACAGTCACTGTTGTTCAGAGAATCTGAAGTTCAGGTGACAGTTGTGAATATATGATGGGTTAGGTTCCAGGTGCATCTGAAGGGATATGAGGTTCATCTTTATGCTTTCTAGACTGGCTTGTGAAAGGAAATGTGGTGGTGTTGGCTTCTTCAGGCTGGTTGTGGAGGGGAGGTATTGCAGCAAAACGTAACTCTTCCAAAAAATGCACTAACTGATGCCTTTACTAATCTTGCTGATCAGTAGTCTCACTATATATTTTCTTAAACCTTCCATAGAAACTCATTCAGGATCTTGTTTAGTATTCGTGATTATTTGTCAGTCCGAGTGTCTGTCCCACTTGTCACAATGTCAGCTGTGCCACGCTGTTCAGGAGCTGAGCTGTCCCACTGTGGTCACCAGTCTTCTTGCAGACTTTTAAACTGAGACCTCTCTGTTTCTTATCCTTTTCTTTTTTAATATGGCTTTGCTGTAGTGAGTCTAGAAGCATTTGAAGCATGCATGTGTGTTTATGCTGAACTTTCCAAGGAACTGAGGAATTGTCAACAAACGGTCTCACTGAAGATGAGCTCTGTGAGCATGAGAGGCTGCCTGTCGTGAGCCATCCTTGGGTGCCTCTGGCCTCAGGAGCTCGTGTTTGCAAAT
The DNA here is from genome assembly GCA_013399225.1 of Rhipidura dahli. NCBI lineage: Eukaryota > Metazoa > Chordata > Aves > Passeriformes > Rhipiduridae > Rhipidura > Rhipidura dahli. The sequence goes on along the minus strand of VXAC01002802.1, from coordinate 1,108,802 downwards.
CACAGCTAAATAAGGAGATAATTTGAGACCTGTTTGCACCTTTTTTAAACTGTGCTTTTTAAAAATGTGCTGTGGAAGTAGGGGCATGACTGTATTGATCGTAGTGTGCCTGAAGTAGGGTGACTGACAGAATGAATTACTTAATAAATTTTGTACATTTTTTTAATATGGAGCACATATGACAAATGCCTTTTTTTTTTTTTCCCCTTGTTGAGAATGTTAGAATGTGAGTCAGCTGCATTTTTCTTTCTTTTCATTGAGGAACGGAGTAAGTGCTTTCTTGACCTGAGGATAACAAATTCTAAACTGAATGCTGCTGGCTGCAAATGCTGGGATAACTTGGTTCGAGCAAGTCAGGTATAGAAGTTTGCATCGTGCTCAGCCAAGTGTAGAAGGAGCTGCCAGTGGCATGATCTAGCAGGCTAAATGTGGTGGCAGCTCTCACAGTGTTCATGATATCCTCCTTGCCCAGAAATCCCAGGTGTAACCAGTGAGTGCTAGAGGTAAGGACTGGGACAAAGAGTGTAGTTCTTGGTGTTTCCCCTGGCAAGAGCAAACTCCTGGCATTCTCACATGGCCTCTCTCAGCAGCCAGCCCATTGCCCAGGAGGCTCCAGACTGCTTTCAAAGTGCAGGCAGCTCTGAATGAAAATCCATTTCAAATAGATTGTATTGAGCTCTTCTGTATTTCTGTCATCAAGGAACCTGGCTTTCTGTTAAAAATGTAGACATTAATGAGTGCATACAGTGCATATGATTTTGTTTAAAATATTTCTGTTTCAATTCTTGAAGTCTTTAAATTGCAATTTGAAAAATGAACCTGGAGTGCACCAAATATTTTCAGTTGTAGTTGCTCAGCTGGATGCTGGTCGTTTCTTTTTTCTAGCTGTGATTCTTGAGTGTTTATGTTTGTAATTGAATCCTTAAAATTCCTTAACCAGCCTGGAGAGAATATAGTACAACAGTTCTAAGCAATGCAAATAAACACAGATTGATTGGTCTAGTTTGTTTGCCCCTTGTTTTGTGGTGCTTTTTATTTTAAAGACCATTGTAGAAGTTTGTTTTATTCCTTGCTGTGCCACCTATGGAAGAATTGCTTGCAAAAGGAACTGATGAATCTCACAGGCATAATCTGTTTAGGCAGTCTTAAAAAATATTAATAAGAAGTTAAAAATTCATTGTCATGTTCCTTAGGATCACACCAATAAAAATTAATGGCTGGTTGCCTTTTTTCTAGTTAGTAGTCTTAATAATATGAAGTACTTACTAATATCATTGACTTCTTACTGCAGAAGAAAGAATGGCATAACGTTAACACCCTTGTGTAAAATCATGTTTGTGAGGGCACCTTGCTATCTTGCTCTCTTGCTGTGAAAAAGCACCATTTTTGGCAGAGAAGTTGAAGCCCAAGCAGCTTGGCTGCAATAAGGCAACCAGTCTCCAGTGCTGGCAGCCAAGTCAGCACTGCGAGAGACGCAGCAGCATCCACCAGCCTTTCTCAGAGTCCACTACACCTAGAGAAGAGAGATGGGATCTCAGCTTCAGCTTTTTTCATCTGTGAGTCTCTCATTAAACCAGAGAGGTGACTAATGGTATAGGAATAATTCAGATAAGTAATCCCCCTGGCCTAGGTTGCATTTCATCCTTGTTCACTGCTTCATGATCCAGTATGCGTGAAGGAGAAATGAAAAGCAGGGGGACATATATTTTTTAGCTTTAATGGTAGACAGTCACTGTTGTTCAGAGAATCTGAAGTTCAGGTGACAGTCGTGAATATATGATGGGTTAGGTTCCAGGTGCATCTGAAGGGATATGAGGTTCATCTTTATGCTTCCTAGACTGGTTTGCAAAAGGAAATGTGGTGGTGTTGGCTTCTTCAGGCTGGTTGTGGAGGGGAGGTATTGCAGCAAAACGTAACTCTTCCAAAAAATGCACTAACTGATGCCTTTACTAATCTTGCTGATCAGTATATAGCAATATATACTTTATATATTTTCTTAAACCCTCCATAAGAGCTCCCTCGTGATCTTGATGGGCATCCCTTATTATCTTAATGCTTTGCCAAGTATGTTTGCTTTCTGGAACTGATTTTCTTTTTTCCAAAAACCTGTAGTAATTAAATAATAAAGATACTGGAGTGTCTTTAAAAAGAAGCATTAAGTAAAAGCAAAAGAAATTCACTAAACAAAATGAAGTGGTTATTAACCAAGGAATAATTTCACTTTTGCTTTGGCTTTCCAGGAGCATCCTCTGTTGTTTGAGCACCCAAATCAGGAAATTGCTTCCTAAATTGTTTTGGGATATTAACTCAAGTTCTATATTTACCATCCTTCCCTGAAATAGATTCTGAATTTAGATAGGACCAAAGAGAAAAGATTCCATAAAACATTTGTGTCTTTAAGTCTTTTACCGTTGCATTTTCCCAGAAGTGTAAAATTAGGGTTCAGGGAGGGAATGAGTGAGGCATGCTTACAGCTATTGGAATTATGAGGGGCTATGAAAAAAATGTAATGGTATTATCAGCTATTGCCTTCACAGAGTACCAGTGTGCCTTTAGGTCTTAAAAATCCAGCAGCTGAATATGCCTTAATTACTAGAATTGATTGCAGGGAATGGTGGTACTAAAAACTGAAAATGGCTGAGCACTAATAATGGTTCTTTCCTCTCTAGGGAAAAATGAGGTGCAGGCAGCTGTGAAAAGATTGTGAAATGCTGTAATGATATGAAAAGGATTTGAGATTAAATATTATAATAGGGCATGTTTAGTTGCTCTCTGAAGTTCTGGTATGTATTTTTTAGTTGAGTAGGAACTTCAGTTTGTGTAATTTTGCCTGCATGTTGAAGGCTTACTTTAAAAATAAACAAAGGAACATGAACACCCACAAAAACTGTGCAGTAAAATGCTGGAGGAAGCGACATAAGGATAAAGCAGATTATAATGGAGATGCTTTTTAAAACAACAAAAGGATGAGAAATGAGGAGTTCAGCAGTGCTGTGTGCAAGGTTCTGTTCATTCAGCATTTATACATACTTTTATTACTTACTGAAGGTAGAAAAAAGATCTAAAAATAATGAAGATCACAAGGAAATGTGTGTAAAGCAGTAGCATGGATGAATCTATTTTAGCAAATACTTTGGAACTGTGGAAACTTGCTTTTTAGTAGTTATGGTGATGCTAACACTTGAAGTCATTCCAATGTACTATAAAATACTTAATGTTGGAGCATTCCATGGCAGAGAATCTTTCTGAATGATTTTGGTCAACCTTAAAATACTATTTGCCTTCTAGAGGAAGTGGAAACTGAGGCTGAAGTGTTAATTGTGACTTCGGGCTATAGTGCCCTATACAGGGTCCAAATCAAGAATGTCTGAAAGTGAAGGCCCAGGTGTATTGGAAGCTTCTATAATAAGACAAACTAGTCTGAACTAGTCTTGGTCATCTCTTGAAGACAATAAATTGTTTTTATGCTGATTAGGTTTTATTTTTCCAGTGGTAGTAGTCTGATGGCAATTCTTAAGTTTTGACAGTTGCTGTATGTCTTACTAGTACCAGCATGATTTATTTCATTAGTATTTTACTATTGCAGTAGGAAAATACAGCACAACATATATGCATCATCCCCTAAGCTGCTCATTCCAAGGCAAACTAATGATTCTTTCATTTTATGTGTCAAATAAAAAAGCCCCACAACTATATTTAGATAACTTGCTCACGAGATACAGCAAGATGTTCTTACTCAGTGCGCAGCACAGTGAGTTGGCAGGGATGGTGTTTCACATGACTGATAATGCAGAAGTTTCTGTTGGGTATTGCTGTGGGTAGGAAAAAGAATCGTGATGAAGAGGGAACAAGATAGAGACAGTTCACAGTATCCCCAAAATACCTATCAGAAGAGCAACTTAAAATAAGCCTTACTACATGCTTGTGGTATTTTGGAAAAGGGGAAATAACGTGTTAGAAAAGACTCTGTTTATTTAAAGATTTACTACTATTTCCAAAGACAGTTGAAGTGTGAGGGATTTCACTTCACCCAGCGATAACTTTAAGAGAATCGTACATACACTTATGTTGTAGACGATTTCAAAGGTAAAAGTACAGAAAACAGTAATCAGTAAATACAAAACTGCTTTCTGTTTCGCCAGAAAAGCCGTAGCACTTACTGTGAAAGGTTAAGGTGTAATGTATGAGGAGGATTACGTGTTCTTCAGCATGTGACTGATAGAACACAAATGAACACAATGACTCTGTCCCCATTTTCTCTGAAGAACAGGACACAACTGCAGATACCACCGGGAGGGCATCTGCCCATGGTTACAGGTATTGCATCCTATCCCTGAACTGACAGCTTGTGTGATTCTGGAAAATGGCTGAGTGTGAACTGACTCTCCGTCGTTGATCATCTAATCATCCGATGAGTTTTTTCTTCAAAAAACAAAGAAAACAAGGGAAAAAGTATTAAAAATACCACTAAAAAACCCTTCAACAAGATGTATCATGTGGAAGAACTGGAGGGCTGTGAACTGAGCCATTACAGGATAAAAACTTAACATAGGTCACTAAGAGGTGCTTTGGTGAAGTAGATACTGTATGTGAGATTTTATACATGGTTCTCTCAGCTTTCATAGCTCCTTTATGTGAGCAGTAGGTGCATAAGCACCACAAAGGCCAGAAAAGGAGCTTACTGCTTAAACATGATGGTTTATAGGAAGAAAAAAAGTTATACAGTGAGTGGCTGTCATTTGTGGACACTTACTACACATCCTAAATTATCACTAGTTAATTAGTAAAATTCTTAAGTTTTTTTTTTTTTTTTTTACTGAAACTTTCTATTAGATAAGCTGATTAATCTTACATTTAGAAAACGCTCCACACAACACAAGCCAGCTAGTTTGTTCTTCATCCTTCAGTGGTGAGGGGATTGTGTTTGTGCAAGTAAAACACAGCTTCACCTGGAAGTATTCTTGTCTCTGACTTCCAAAATAGTGGATTTTCTAAAACTTTTAAGTTTTGGTGCAGTTGCCCTGAAAAGTTTATATGGAAAAAGGGAACAAAGTCTGGGAGTGGGCATCTAGTAGAATATGCTGAAGCAAAAGAACAGGGATGTCACAGGTGTGAAAACAGTGATGAGAAGGAATCTGTTACAGGAAATTAAAACAGCAATTAGAAACAAATATTCAGGCTAGGATAAAGGGCAATAAAATGTCTATTAACAAAAATAGATATTAACAAATAATGAACTAACAAGTGTATTCCAGTGTGGTCAGAGATAAAGCACTTAATATATTTTGTAGTGGGAGAAAAATACCCTTGAGCAGAGATAGAGTCAGTGACAGATGTGGATGGTAAAGCTGAGTAACTTAGTAAAGGAAGGAACAGCAGTAATTTCTGTTGCAGGCTTTGACTAAAGCTAGGGCATATATCTGTGGATGGTAAAGCTGAGTAACTTAGTAAAGGAAGGAACAGCAGTAATTTCTGTTGCAGGCTTTGACTAAAGCTAGGGCATATATCTACCTCATGTCATGCTAGTGCTGTAATAAATATATTTGTTGTAATAAAAGAAAATGTGATGGCATCTGCTAAAATAAATATTCTCAGCTGACTGAATTATATAAACTGGACAAGGAGTTTTCTGAATTACCGAAGTTAATGAATAACTGCAGAAATCTTAGTTTCCTGCTAGCATGGTTCCAGGGAAAGCTCCAGTAAAAAGCTGCTTTTTTGCCTTCCTGAAACTCCTGAAGACTTTGCAGGAACTGTTCCTGGCATACCCCATGTGCTGTTGTCATCAGCACTCATCTCTCTGGTGGCTGCTCTCTTCCTGCACGAAGGTGATAATTTCCAAACTGGAACAAAGGGGTGTCTCTGCACCCAGGGTGCCGCAGTCTTGGCTCAGAAACTTGTTTGAGCTCTGTGATGACCTTACAGTCGCCTCCCTCCCCCCACCCCATTCGGTTCTGGGAGACAGTAACTGCTTGGGAGTTTCCCAAGTCCTTCCTGTGTTGTCGTAATAGAACCAAGTTATTTTAATCTTTATGTCTTCATGGCTGACCAAGGTCTGTCCACAGGCCAGCTAATCTTTGTCTCCAAATATACTTCTGTTGTGATCAGCATTTTTGTGTTGGTTTGGTTGGTTGGCGGTGGGATTTGTTTGTTTCTAACTCTATCTTGAGCACTGTAATCAACACCTTGGTGTAGCAGAATGCCCCTCCTTGATGTGCTGGGTGCTCTTGCTGAGGGTGCACTCAGTCCCACCATCCATGTCGCTGACAATCCTGTTCAACAGCACCAGTCCCAGAGCTGAACCCGAGCCCTGAGGAATACTTCTGCTGTTCAGATTTCTGGCAGACACCTTCCGTGGGATCCATGGTGACAGGTTTACTTGCTGGTAGCTATCACAGAAAGAGGTGGCAAGTCTAAATAGTTATCCTCCATCCCTGCTTTCCTCTGATTCAAAGCTAGGAAAAGATCAGTCGTAACTATCCCTTGCCTCATCAGGCAAAGGGCTGGGTATATGGAGAAGTGTTGCTGTGCAAAATTAGGTGTTGATCAGCCCAATGCGATCTCTGCTGGCTGCAGCAGCCCATGGACAGGGGTTCCTGGATTTGCTTTTTGTTTTGCAGGATGGCTAATCAGGTTTAGCTCATGTCAAAATAAATCTGTGGCATTCCAGCATCATTTTGCAGACCTTAAACACAGATTACCTGATTTTTAGATAGCTTTAGTGTAATTGGAAATTATTAGATATTTTTAAGTATCAAAAGTAGGAGCCCAGAGATTTGCTGTGTTTCTATGTAACCTTTCAAAAACTTAAGGCTCTGTTTCTTCTAGCATGTTTTCCCATCTATCTTTCCCTACCCCCTTTTTTATTTCCTTCTGGAATTGCATTTGTTAAATCTCTACTGAAGTTGTCAAGGCTAGTTAGAAGAAGATTGTGTGGCTGTCTCATGCAATTGGTGTATTGCAAATAAGACCGAAGCTCTAGAGTAAAAAAGAGGCCTCTGTGATGATTGTATAGGAGCAGGAGAAGGTTATGTTTTGTAGCTTTGACAGCTATCTGAAAGGTGTCTGTTTCTGGGGGATGGGTGTTCTTAATCACAACAGATTCTGCTTTGCTGTTTTTAAGAAAAATTGTTGGGCAGAATGGTTATGATACTGCCATCCCTGATGCAGTTGTTTAGCACATGCATTGAGAAACAGGCCTGTATGTATGCATGCATTTAAAATTGCACACAGAAAGCTCCAGTGTGAGTACCATATCTGGAACAAGACCTGCTGCTATGAGATAGAGGATAGCAAAATGGCTATGATCTTTCTTTATTCTCCTGGCACACAGTACAAATGTTGCTCTATAAATGTGCATAGCAATAAGGGAGTAGATTTATCAGACTTTGTTGTTATGCAAACTCTAATGGACATGAATAATATAAATATTCCAGAGGTACTGTGGCTTTTGCTTGCTGTCAGTGAGCAATGTATAAATACTAGCGTAAATAAAATGTTGCAGTTATGAGTCCACTGTGGAAAAGCCTCCAGCTGCTATAATCTTCAGACTACCCACTACTATTTTCAGGGTCTCTGATACCAAGTAGATCATTTATTGTGGGGTGAAACAGAAAGCTCTTTGCATAAATAAAGTATGGTGTGTATATTTTAATGTTAGGTCCTTAGAAGAACACCATGATCATCCCAACGTGGTGATGGGAGATCTCCAGTCAGATGAAGAAGATATCATGAACAGTTCTGATGAAGATGATGACACAAATTCTGATTCCAGCAAAGGGGAGACTGATCCCCAAGAAGATAAACAGGTATCTTTCTATATTTATCTTCTGAAGCTATTCCTCACTCTTGCAGTATTTCAGAAGTTGTAACCTGTTGGGATGTTCTCAAATGTAAACCACTTACTATGGTTGAGGTCTGACCTTCTGCTACCTTCTGTGAGTGTCAGCTTGGAGTGATTTTCCTTCTTTTAATCTTATTTCCTCTTCAAATGAGGAGCAGGAAGGCTGTTTTAACTACTCTGAATGAAATGAGTTTATGAGGTACCTTCCCTCTCTTGGGGGTGTCCATGTTCTTCCTTCTCAGTCCTGGATGCCCTGAAACCAGCCTGCCCATAGACCAGTGTCTCTCCTCAGCGCCAGTCCCGACAGCTGTGTCCTTTGATAGTAGTTACATCTGCTTCCTTTCCTTAAAAATAACTTAAAACAAACAGACCAAACCCAAAGCCCCAACAAGATAAGCAAAAAAACCCAATGAAACTTTTAGTGCTGGAAAAGAAGACTTGGCGTGTCAGGCCTGAATTTTGTTAAACCAAATGAGAGGAATAAATTGGGAAAGAGTCAAGGGAGAAGCTTGTTCCTGTGAAACTAAGCAAGACTGTACCCATATAGAAGCTAACTTACCTTGCATGCCTCTAAAAATGCCCTCAACCTTTGACAACAGAGTTTTACAGGAAAGTATCCCCACTGGGAGGGTTCTCAGGCAGGTTTTATGGTGTAATTTAGCACTTGCTGTGAGGCATCTGCTGTTGCTGGCTTCAGCTGCCTGCGGCACGTGTGGCCAGCAGCTGGGAATTAACAACCAACTTCCTCACAGCGAGAGCAGCTGCAGAGGAGAATGAAGCAGTCTCTGCATCGCTCATCAGCTGGGCTTGTTTTATTTTTCCTTACCGCAAGCATCTGGCTGTTCTGATGCTTTATAGCTGTGAGGGGAGTTACAGGGCTCCTTTCCAGTGCTGTGCCGGAGAGCCTTATTTGTATCCCTTTGGTTCTCCCATTAGAGACTCTCAGAGCCAGAGTATCTTTGTCTGAGCAAATGCAAAGTGGCCCTTTCAGCGCCAGCTGGTATCTGAAAAGTCTTTCAAATGGGGTTGAAAACAGACTGTGGTATTTCATTTTGTAATTGTTTAGCGGCAGCATCTTGCTCTCAAAATACTAATTTTCATCTAATTTGCAGCATGACACATCCACAGTGATGGCAGATACCTTGCTCTGCATAATTGACTTATTTGTGAATTCAGTCTTGTAGGGAGTGTGTCAGCTGTGCTTTCTAAGTAGGCACAGAGGCCTGAGAATAGGTGTTATAATCTTGCCTGAATGCAGTGGACCCACACTGGATATATATATAAGTGTTCTCTGAAAATAAGTGTAATTTCATAAGAAAAATCCCAGATCTCTGTGCAGATGTCTGTCTATATAGTATATAAAATAAATAATAGATTTTGCACATATCTGGTGTTGCACCAAATTATTTAATTTACTAATTAGGCAAGGTATCATTTGAATTCAAATGAAAAAATTTAATTTAGATTTATTTTTTGTTTTGAATACAACAATATCATTAAAACCTACCTACGAGTATTACCTGTTCCGTGGTTTAACTTCTAGCACTTGAGACTTATTTATCAGTTTGGAGAAGAACTAAATCTCCAGAGAAGTCTTGCAGCATTAGTGCTTCTGAAACAAAGTTTTGTGGCTAAAACATGACTGATAATCTGATTTTCTAGATGAACTGTTCAGTGCCTATATTATACTCCCATACTCAATACATCCTTCACCAGGACTTCCATCTCACTTGAGTTGTATATCCTGTGATGTTTTAGGGCTCCTCATCCTCTCTTTCTTTGCAGCCCATTAAAAAGAACAGCTGAATTTGCAATAGATGTGGTGACAGCTGGCATAGAGAAGCATATGGCAAACCATGAGAGCTGTTTTGGAGAAAGGTGTTCTGTCTGAGGGAAATCGTGCATGGAAGTTACACTGTGTAGCAAGCACATTTGCATCCAGATGCCTGCCCCACTTGCTTTATTGTATCTGGTCCCTCTATCTGATGTTGGGCAGGGCCTTTGGTTTTTTGGAAGCCAGATGTGCGCATGAAACCCAGCATCACCTCCACAGTGTGTCAGGTGGATGACAAGGCTCACATTTCTGCATCTTTGGAGTACAGTTGCTATGTATTCCAGCAGCTCTGCTAGTAGGTTGTCAGAAACTGGCTTTCTCTTCAATATGGTTATTTTCCTTCTTTTTGTTTTTTTCTTCTGACATCTTGTTTTTCCATAAGGAAAATGTATATGTCTTTTAAGATGTTCCTGAAACACATTTGAGTTCACTGCAAATATTACTGTTGCTGTATTAATAAAAAAAAAATTAATATAGAAATATTACCTGTACTTTAGTACTGTTGCTATACAATAATTGTTGTTTGCTAGGACTTAATTCATTAAGGGCTTCAATGCTCCCTGTAATAATTAAAAGAAAAGATTGACAGTGGTGTAAAAACTGCTCTTAGGTAATATTGTTGTTTCCAGATAGAAGCTAAATTTATTTTCTCACAGATCTGAAAAATTAGGTGTCAAAGCCAAGAGATTTCAAAGCAGTATGAAATGTTTTTCTTAGAAGTAACTATAAAACAGTTACATTGAATTCAAGGAACTAATAGCTGGAAATGATCTTTATGATAGTTTTAGTAGGTGCATAGTGTAACATATAATTTATTATATAAATATGCATATTTTATTTGCAGAGTAAGGCAGCTGGAAAGAAAACAAAGGTTTACCACATTGCCAAGGAGATCATGAGCTCTGAGAAAGTGTAAGTATCAATGCTAAGCCTAATAACTACTCAATTTGTTTTAATTGGGCAATTAATGTAACTGTTTGCTTTTTCTTGCTTTTCTGATAGGTTTGTGGATGTGCTAAAGCTCTTACACATTGTAAGTACTCAAAAAAAAGCAGTTTCCTCTTCTATTTGTTTAATCTATTCAAGTTTTACGTTTAGGCTTTTTGGTAGTGACTGTCTTTTTTTCTGCTGCATCTCCATATTCAAAATATAAAATTCTAATTAAGCTGAACTTTAAAGTTTCACATTTTACATAATGGATGAGTATTTTGGTGGTTCCTTCTGGATCTCTTTAATAATTTATGCAGTTTCCAGTTGAGTGTGGGTGTTGAATACTGAAAATTGAATATATATCAATTTATGTTAAACAGGATCGTATTTATAAGCCAGCTTGTACTGCCTTATAAATATGAACATAGAAACAAAAATAAAGTTTTTGGTTAGAATAACTCCTTAAATGGTGGGGGGAGGCAGGAACAATTTACTTTTAGAAATGGTACATTAAAATGCACATTCTTGGAGTAATCCAGTTAAGAGCTAATAGCTCTAAGGGTGCATCCATCACTGTGGCAGCATATTTTTTGAGGCTGCAGTTCCTTGACAGCTTTTTGCTTTCTGACAATACCTGTGATTGTAGTACCTGCAATGTGTTGTACACAACAAGGGTCAAGTATTTCATCCATGTTTGTGCAGATCAGACATCTGTAAAACATGCTGTGTTGAAAGTGATAATGGGAAATCAATGAAGAATTTTTCTTTTTCTAGCTCCATTTTGTGTGTTTCCTGTCGAGTTCTAAATGATGTGTGTTTGTACCATTTCCTCACTCTGTTAAGTGCAGGCACGGTGGTTTTTTGCCTTGGGCATTAGAAGTGGTTGTATTGCAAACAGAGGCATTGGTCTGTCTCAGTCTCTTGAGCTTGTTCTGTGAAACTAGGAACAAAGGCTCTTATAGATGGTTGTATACAGTCCTGTAATACAGAGATTTTTTTTCAGGGAACAAAAAACTTACCACATTATATGCTGATTACTCTTTTGCTTTCCTCCTAGTAATTGATTTTCTGATTCTGTTCAAGCTTGGTTTTTAAGAGCTGGCTCAGTCAGTTGCAGCCAATATATAATTTGTATTCAACATGGTTTCTAATACAGGACTCAGTTTTAAATATTGGTTAAAGAAAGAGGGTTGTCTTAGGCAAGGACAACTTTTAAGCTATATAATTTTAAATTATCATATTTTTCAGACATTTAACTTATTTTTAAAAGGTGTCTTTGCTTTTCAGTGTACCAGTTTTTTAGGTAATATGTGCAGTACTGGAAGAAAGGCTGTTGATAAGGAGGATGCAGGCAAGCAGAAGAATAGTGTGAAAAAGGGAAGAGTAGAGAGCTTATGATGTTTCTAGGATAAACTTAAAAGCTGTCTCCACAGTGTAAATGAGTAGTGGTATAGGATGTGTTTTGCTTTTCCTTTATTGGATAACTTGCAACTCTATTAATGACAGTTTCTAGCTGCCAAATGCCAAATAAAAACGATTAGAAAAGTTTTTGTTGGCTAGCAATAACAATCAGCATGTATTCAGCCTGGTCTAATGGGGAGGATTCTAGGCTAGGAGTTGAGGAAATACTTTGTCTTTAATTTGTCAGTTGGCCTGCAGCAGGAGCCTTGGTGAGTGTCCTCATCAGAGAGGGCACTGGTTTTGAGCCTCCGTGTGTGTGTGTGCATTCTTCACTAAAAAAAAAACTGCCACAGCTGAGAAAGGTTGCAGACATCCAGGTTTTATTTCCAGAGAGTGGTATGCCCGAGGGTTTGTGTGTTTTTCACACATGTTATTAAATCTGTTGATTTAATAATATATTTCTTATGGATAATATTTTAATGTGATAAAACTATCCTTTTGATTTCATGTGCACTGACCACCTTGGCTTACTACCTGCAGTGTCAGGATTACGAACTGCAAGTCAAGAAACCTCTGAAAAAATTCTGAATTAGAACTTAGATTCTCCCCAGACTGGGTTCTTTTACCCATGGTACAGATTTGGCTGGTTGGGGGCTGCTCCATTGCATCTTCTGAGCCATCTATTAGTGCTTTTCCACTTGAATTTTAGTGACTAATTCCATTAGCCATGATCTGAAATGAATAATATTCTCCTCAGTATGTTTTACCAACATCAGCTAACTGCCTCACATGGCGCCGAGGAACAGGACTGTTGATGTAAGAAAAATCTTTTTTAATTTGCTTCTTCTTAGAGACTTTGAAGTGGAATCTAAAGCAGTTGAGAAGGTAGGAATGTGACTGCAAACTCGTTACAAGTACCACTGATTTTTTTTTTAGCTTTTTTTTTCTTTTATGTTGACAAAGTCAAGTTAGGTGGAGCAACTCTTCCAAGATAGCAGAGTGCCAGCCTGTGTGGACCCTACACACAGGCACACTGACTGCTGCACACTACAGGCACATCTGACTGCTTCTGTTGAAGACCCAAGTGCTGCAAAACTGTAAACACTTGGTGACTCTTCTATAAATACTAAACAAGCTGGTCATAACAGAGATAAGGGACTCACCTGGTCATAACAGAGATAAGGGACTCACAGGCTTTGCACACAGTCTCAAGCAGACACAGCAAATGGGGTTTCTGGAGGCTGTAATCAAACATTAGGTGTAATCTTGAATTCTTTGTATTTCTGTTACAATGTTAGTAATCTTTTAGGGGACAAGGTTCCAGTAAAATGCTTTTAGAAACTCCTGGAAACAAAGGAGCTTAAATCAAACTAGCTCTTCTGTATGCATGTTTGTAAGAGGGTTCATGCATTGACTCCTGAGAGTGAAGAAGGGTTGAGAATATGGGAGAAGTACTATTTTTTCCCTAAGGACACTTGAAGAAAAAAGAAACAGTGAACTGGGTGCAAAACACAAGTGACGTAAGAGAAACAGATTTATCACTTCTCTCTAAGTTGCCCTGTGCCTAAAAAACAACCGGTGTTCCTGGAAAAGGAGTAAGGCAGGATTGGTGCCCTTTGTACTTCCTTGTTGTGGGATTCTTTGGAGATTGTTTGCTTTGCATGAGTGAGAGGACCTCCTCAGCAGCACCCTGGCACTGAGGATAAGGTGCCTGGCTTATTTGTTGTCATTTTTTTGTACGTTTTTTCTCTGAATTTTGTTCTTTTCCAAAACCCTCCACTCTTTTTGTTTTTCCACTCTTTTTGATTCTGTTTCCCCCCTGCCACTATGGTATAAGTGGCAAGGCTTCTGGTCCAGCAGAGAAACTTGGTTTTTTGACATTACTCCTTCCACTGCAAGGCTTAGTGTGTAGCTTTTTGCTGTGTGAAAAGAAAATCTTAGGCCTGTGGGCTCAAGTGCCTTGGCCTTTAAGTCTGTTTTTCTGACTTAGACCCCTGTTCTGTCCATATTTGGAGTCTGAGACCAAGTGAGTAGGAGCTTGTCAGGAGGCACCTCTTAGCATTTCTGCAGCCACAAGATCAACCTCTTACTGGAGAAGGCAGATAAGAGGTCAGGCATCATTTTCTACTAGGTGTCCTTCCAGAGACACAAGACTGAAAAATTCTGGTTTAATGTTTCCATTTTCAGAAGAAAATTGCAAAATTCTCTGTATAAAAACTATATATAGTTTCATGTATCTATAAAGAATGATGTGTATTGTAGCTAAGTATTATGAAAAATAATTAATAGTAGATTTTGAAAAAGAATATAATGAAAAAATAGCTATGGCCTTTGGAGCAAAGTTCTGATCTCTGGTTCTGGCTTACAACTGACTTACTATTGGACTGTGAAAAATTCTTTCAACCTCCGACTCCTTTTTCTCCATCTGCAAAATTTAAATATTTGACCAGTCTGAGGTGAATATATTGATAATTTCTTTGTCTCTGAAGTACTTTAGAACTGCTGAGACATTTGACAATGAGTTGCAACTGTAGTCCTCTTACTAAGAAGACTAATAAAAATAGTTTCAGTTCAGAAGGAACTGCGTATTGTTCTACTACGCAGCCTATTGCCTGAAATAACATTCTGGGAATATGCCATAGTCAAATCACTGATTATTGTAAAAAATTAACTACATGATTTCATGAAACACTTATAGATCATTTTATTACCTGAGAAGAAAGGTGTGGAAGTGCTTGGCAGCTTTCCAAAAGTAATGGCATGTGTTTGAAAAATGTCATGATCCACACTTAGTCATAGTCTCGGTTGCAGTTGCTGTAGTTTAATTTAGCAGTTTATGGCTAATAGTCTGACTCTAGCTAGGAGTGCCTATTTGTATTTTAGATAACCTATTTGTGAAATCTTCTGTAGCTGTATTCCTAAGCAGTCATGTTTACAGTTTGACACATCTAGCAGCCTGGCTGTCATGAAACTTCCTCCCCTTCCCTCCTCCTTTGCCATAGGATGTGTGTCTGTTCCTTGAAAAGCATCCAAGTGCAAACATACTTCTTTTCCTAAAATAAAACTGATCCTTGAGCTATCTGCAGGTGTATTTAGCTGGGAGTTGTACCTCAGTGGAAGGGATTATGACTTGTTTTTGCTTTGCTGATGGTATGTTCTGGGAGAAAACATCCAAGATGAATATTGGTTGAATAGGAGTAGAATACGTGCCTGTGTTTAGATGATGTAGTACTTTTTCTTCCTGTTAATTTCCAAGAAGTTTTAATTTCACCCATTTGAAATTATGTTTGTTCAGCTATTAAATTCCGGAAGGTGCACCTGACCCATTCAGCAGCTGAGCAAGGTTTTAGTCTGCTCAGTACCTCTTTTGGTTTGCAACTAAAATTGTCCTTTGCTCCTTAGACTGACACAGGCAGATCACTGCGGGCTGGGAATCCTCTGATGGGAAGAACTGAGGGATTGTGAGTTAGGCCTTTGCAGAGGGGAAGTGCATGGGCTGATCACAGATGATTCAGAATGGGATCAGCATTATTTCAGATAACACAGCCCTTTTGCTTATTTAAGGAAGCTGCACTGAAGGAGTGGTGGGAGGAAACAAAAGCAGTGATGGTGGTAACCTCCTCAAATATTGTTTAAAAACTCCACAGCTATAAGGAGAGTGTATGCTAACAGGATAAATAGAATTTCCTACACATTTTCAAGTTGGAAGTGTTTTATCAGGCAGTAATTCAGCAACAGTATGTGCTCAGAAGCTTTTAATATGCCTAGACTAAATTTCTGTATGGACAAGTATCTAGTGGGAGGCTGTCTCAGCCTAGCATAAACTAAAACTGCTTCTGGTTTGGAAAGAATGTTCTTTCCAGGGACAGTGATGTGTGCTGTCCTCTTGAAGTAGCTGTGTGAAAACAATTACCTTTACCTAATCAGTAAAAAGTGGTATTAGAAGATTATTATTGGACCAGAATGTAATGTAAAACTAGAAACTGTAAACAAGAATTTCAGAAAATGTACAATAGCCTCCCCACTTCTGAAAGGTAAAAAAAAATATCCTGGTAAGAAGCTGGGATGGTTCAGTAAAAGTAGGATAATATTTTGGGTTTTGTTATGCAGCATATGAAACCTGTCTAGAGTTGCAAATATTTTTCAATTAAATAAGCACATTAATTCCAAAGTGTGTAAATTGATTTTTGGTTTTGATTTTTTTTTTTTTTTTGGGGGGGGGGTGTTTGATCAGTAAGATTGGAGTATTTGAAAGACCCATTTTTAATTAGAAAATCTGTCTTTAAAATTCAGTTGTAATGGATTGCTGCATTGCTTCAAACAGAATAATTTCTAGGGCAACCTAGGTGATTGCCTTTGAACAGGCTGATGAAAGCAGTGCTCTTCAGCAGTTTTATATAGGACAATGTGCTAAATATGTTTGTGATACTAATCACGTCATGCAGACATGTATAGCTATCAGAGCAATGTATTTGCAAGAGCAATTCTGCTTTTATTTAGTAGCAAACTGGTTTAGGTTTAGAAGGAGCTAGGTCCTGGTGCTTTAAATTACTACTTTTGCTGCAGTTTCTAATTTCTAAGTCATTCACCTATTTGCATTAAAAGTTGTCATCTGAATACCTTCCACCCCTTCGGGTAAAATTTCAGGGTTTAGTTTGTAAACTAGCATATTTTACATCTGGTAATTAAAACAGACCTGATCTATGTTTTGTACTTTTGGATATGAAATTCCTTTTTCAGAAGGCCAGTACCTTCAAGTGTAAACACTGTTAATTCCAACCTTGTTACATTTGTTTTTCTTTTCCCACCCCCAATCCCCAGGCATGTGCTCTCTGCATTCAACTCTTGAGTTTATCTCAAGATGAACTTGGCATGACAGTTACTTCACACCCACTGCCAGGTTAAAAATAAATCTTAATATGATTACAGTGACAAATGTATAGTCAGTAGTGAAGATAATTTAAAAAAAAAAAGAAAAAAAGAGCATTGAACTTTAGCTCTTCTTGTTTTTCAGTCTTTTGAAATTTGAAAGGTTCACATTATCTTTTTTCTCTGTATTTCCTCTCTGCAGCACTTCCTCAGTTTACTCAGTTGTGGAAGGGGACATAGGGGGTGATGAAGTAAAGTTTTGGTTGGCTGTTTTCATGATAGAGCCTTTCATGGCATATCTATAAACTGTGATGAAGCTCATGGACTTTGGGTCAAGTGAGTTGAAAAACCAAATCTGTGTTTGGAAAACGCCCTGCAGACTCTTTGAATGCTGTATCTAGAAGTTAAATAAATGCTGCTCTTAACTACAGCTGACGTTCCTGTGTTATCTAGTGGTGCTTAAACCTGGCTCCCTGCTCTCCTTTTGTTGTTTGCTATGGGGAAAGCCTGGGTTGTTGATTAGGTACAAGCAAAACTGCTTTGCTTTCCATCGTGCAAGTATCCTTATGACATTCAGACAAAATTCTTGTGTCATCCTATGGCAGAGTGCATACAGTATATGCTGTGTGCATACAGTTGGGGGTGGGGGAAGAGTATTATCATAATATGATGATGCATTTTGCATGAAGCTCTCCAGAATGCCTCATTTGAGCTTTTGCCATTGTAATTCCATGTATCATTTCAGTGTTAAGCAATGCCCCAGGGTCAGAAAAACCCGTAAGATGCAGCTGGTAGTTAACCTATGTGTCACTAGTCTGCACAGAGGATGTAAACCAGAACATTTCCATATGAATAACGCCATCTGTTTTTTAACTCCCTTGCATTTAGTTCTCAGCCTTCCCCTGTTACAGCCAGTGCCCTATATCTCCTTTCAGTTTCTTGTCAGAACTGCCCAGTCACAGCCTTCATGACCCAGAGGGTCACAAACCAAGAAAGCATGTCTGGAGCTCACGTTGCCCAGAGCTGACGTAATGAGGAGGGAGAGCAGGGGAAAGTTGAGGCTTCAGTTTGAGAGACCCTGAATAGTGCCAGATGCTGGACTGATGGGATAGCTAGTAAGAACTGTAGTAGTAGACCTGGGGAGAGGGAAAAGGGGGGACTAATGTTTTTTCTTCGTCAGCCTGAGGACCCTAGAGGTTTCCAAAGGCAGGTGTAGACCCCATGAACATTTAAAATATAAGTTACTATTGTACTTAAAACATTTCATTGGTCACTTTTTCAGGATACCTATAGATTGTGCATGTGATACTGGGTTTCATTAACCATAAACTCCAGAAGAGCTACTTTGGATTAATTTTCTTTTTTGCCCAAGTTCAAGTGAGACATGGTAATATGTAACGCTACCTAATTTGTATTTCCTTTTTGTCAGTTAGGACAGTTTTTTTTTTTCAAATGAAATGCTAGATTGCTAAACTCTTTGAAAGATTTGTTTGTTTGTGAATAGGGAAAACACTGTGTTAATGAATACTGAGTTTCAGTCTTGGCTGTGTTGATTTGTGTGGGATCAAGATTTTAATTTTAAATAGTTTAATGAAGACCAGTGAGCTTCAACTGTCCTGTTGGGAGCTGGTTATAGCATAAAAATGCTATAACATCCTTCAAGAGTAAGTAGGGTTGTCCTCCTCACTGTAAATGTTTCAGAGGTACGAGTCAGTGTTGGTTTTGATCATTGCCAACATTTGAAATCTCATGATTCCCATGTTGTTAGATGTTAATTTTACTGTATGTAGAAGAGCTGCTACATATAGCAATTTTTTGACCCTACTTTTGTCAGAGAGGAACATCTTCCAAAATGGCATTTGCAGATGAGATATGAACATTAGGATGATTTTTAAGTAAGATCCTGTGATTGATTTTATTAGCTGATGTCACGGCTTTGCTTTTTGACTTAAAAGAAGACACTTAAAGGCTTCCAGCAACCTTGCAGATACATGCCTTGTTTAGCCCACCTTAGTTTCCTCATAAGTAATACCAACACATTTCTTAAGGGCATGTTGTAAAAATAATGAACAGCTTCTATATTATGCATAGAGGAGCAAGAAAGTAAAGCTCCAGTGTCGAACCAAAGGGATTAAGGCAGTCCCAGGGGAGTAAATTGAGGCTGCAGAAAAACATAACCCAGATGGTACCCGCCTTGCCTTTGGTAATAGGGAGCAGTGCCTGGAATGTCAGCGATGAGGAGGACTCCGTTGCGCTCTCGGTGTTGGTGCTTTGAAGGCCTTTCACTCATGGCAAGGGGGGTTCTGTCCTCTCTGTACTCCTGGCAGGATTTCCGGGATGCTGTGTCACATGCCTCCAGGCAGCTTGGAAAGCCGGTGATTGAGGACAGAATCCTGAATCAGATCCTCTACTACCTACCTCAGCTCTACGAACTCAATCGAGACCTCCTGAGGGAACTGGAAGAGCGGTTATCTCACTGGTGACTATCAATAAAGGGATTTCACTCCTTTGATGTTGAAATTTATCTGGGGGCTTGCTTATGCGACTCCATGTGATCATGGTTTGACTCTTGTTTGTGTTTCATGTACCTTCCTAAATGTCAGACTTTACTTTGGAAGTATAGGAGATGATTTCTCATTCAGATGTGCTTTTTTGTCATTTAGATGCATTCCAAAAGGTCCAGAAGGCATGCCAATACATTTTTGTAGCAATCACAGCTTTTTTTTGAAATTACGTTATTAATTGAAAGTTCTGGTCCCTGCATGAGCATGATAAGTGCACTGATTTCATTAGGGAAAAAGGAGGCTGTTCTGAAGACTGGTTTGCAGTTTAGAGGTAGTTTAGATCTACTGATCAGGCACAATGCTGATTGACAGCCACAGTCCCCTTGAAGGCCATTCTCAGTTACCGCTGGTGGGTGGGGCTGTACAAAACCTACTGACAAAGGCACTGCAATGGGTAAAGACTTGCTCTTGAGTTCCAAGTTTGAAGATCAGTTTCCTCAGAAATACACCTTGAACTAAAGTGTTCAAACAGTTCAAGACCGTTTTTAAAAGGCTGTGTATTAAGTGGTTGTATTAGTATGTTGACATGTGCCTAATAAAGTTTTTCAGAATAGCAACTGGTATGGGTGCCTATCTGCTGTAAGATTTTTGTTCAGAACTTAAACTATCGCATCTTACTCTGAAAAAGAGACATGTTTGGCTGTAGAGTTAAGATGTATGCTATTTTTAGTTCTAATTGCATCTTTGTTGTTGTTTCTAGGCTTGAGCATCAAAGAATTGCGGATATATTTGTTAAAAAGGGTCCCTACCTAAAGATGTATTCAACTTACATCAAAGAATTTGATAAAAATGTTGCATTATTAGATGAACAGTGTAAGAAGAATGCAGGATTTGCTTCAGTAGTCAAAGATTTTGAGGTACTGTATTCTTTTATAAGATATATCCTGTTTTGTGACTTTTTAGCAGTTGTGATCCTCCACTTTAGAAACTCATTTTGCTTGTGTTTTGGTGGTGGGTTTTTTGCTGCAGTCTTGGCTTGAGACAGGAAGAAGACAAGAGGCCTTTTGAAGGACTTGATATTTCACATTCACATTCTTTTGAATGCAAACTCAAGATAATTAGCATTTTTGAAGCATGGATATTTTAATTCTGTGTTGTCTTTAGAGGTGTGGATTAATTAAAAATTCTGTAGTGAGCACTCCTGTCTTCTCTGCCTTTTTGCCTAATGGACACTGACAGCGATCACAAAGGAGCATGTTGCCCTTGCTGTCCTGTTTCCTTTATTTCTGGGAAGTTCCACCTCTCTTCCTCCTAGATCAAAGTACCTGTTCAGAATCTACAGAGTAGGAGTGCTTACCCATGTCTTTAACGCAGGGGTAATTTTGCATGCTGTTTTCCACATGGCAATGCTTGCTCTGTAGTGTGGTGCTTAACGCTGTGGCAGTAGCACTTTTTGAAGATGAAAAGCTTATCCAATGTGATCAGTAGTTGTTTGTAGGCATGTTTTCCTTTGCTGGAACCTTTGACTGCTGTGGCATTGTTATTTATTTTGGGCATTTCTTTCAGATGAGCCCCCGCTGTGCTAGTCTGGCCCTCAAGCACTATCTGCTCAAGCCAGTTCAGAGGATTCCCCAGTACAGGCTCCTGTTGACAGGTACAGTCAAGCTTCTTTGCAGGCTTAAGAGGCCAGTCTTCACAGCCCCAGGACACCTGTTTTCAGACAGCTTTATCCATCTGTAAAGTGTATTTATCTGACTTCAGACATGCAAGGCTTTCTTAAAATATGTCACAGTATGTGAAGCTCTGTTTAAAACATGGCATGGGTTTAGAGGCTTTCCTGGTTAATATTGATTGTGGGAAGATAGACAAGCAAGGTCCTAATATTCCCAGCACTGTGGTGTATTGTGATGGTAGATCCAACAGTACGTAGAAAACATGAAACCTGTGGTGGTTTTTACTGTGGTAACACAAGCCTGTCATTTCCTTAGAGGGTTGGAATGCTCCTGTTCTGCTTTGGGTTTTGCTTTTTTTTGTTTGTTTGGGGGGACGGGGGCTTAACAATTTAAAAGGGCAGTATGGAAAATTGGAGCAAGGAGAAGAAAAATATCTATGCAACTGTGAACCTCTCTAAGTAGCTCCTCCGTTTCTCCCCCACCCAGGTGTTTTGTCTATAAAATCCATTTTCTTTTAAAGGCAGAACACATGTTTTTAGTGCACACCAGTAAGAGCTTAAACTTGCTACCAGGGCCAGTGGAGGAGCTGATTTGAAACTAGGAAATCTGGGCTCTCTACTCTGCTCTGGCACTGGCATGTTTGGGTGACCTTGAGCAAGTAATCTCCATGATGTAGTGGGGTTTTTTGTCTTTAAAGGGAGGGCAGTGACAGAGGCTTCCTTTGTGAAGTATTTTGAGATGTGTTTGTTGTAAGAGGGGGATGGCTCCTGTAAGGATTTGGAAATACTTAAGGCATTGTTTTTGAGAGCCATGGCTTCTTGATGAGCAATTTAAAAATAGCCTCTGTTTATGTAGTAACTGCAAAATAAAATGCTCTGTGACCTTTTTTTTTGGCTCTGTAGCAGCTCATTGGCATTTCCCCAACAAGTACTTAGACTAGTGGTGCTGTGGCAGATACAGACTTAAGTGTTATAGAACAGTTACCAAGTTTTACCAAGTTATTAACGTTGGCTTTTTCATTTCAATTATCTCCTTTAACTCAAGGTGTTGAAAAAAGGGGGAGAATTCTTATTAAAGGGAATACTCTGTAGGGGAAAATCTTAATGATACTTAATTGATGAAATCAACCTATAAAATGGCATTTCGGGACTTGCTTTATTTTAAGAGGACACTGACTTAGGGCGTGGTATAGCTTGTTACACACCTCAAAATCAGCAGAGCCTTGGATAAGTTCAGCAGTTTTAATTGAAACGGAGTTTAGCTGAAAAGAGAGTCAGGATGGAGCAAACACCGTTGTTAACATACACAGCAGAGCGAGAGATGTCAGGGTTGGATGGCACTGAAACAAATCTCAGATGATGAGAGGGAATTCCTCACGATGATTAGCTGCCACTGTGGCTGGGACAGACTCTTGCAGACCCGAAAAAAGCCTCATCCTGTGCTGATGGGGTTTATTGTGGGTGTCCCTGCTCTGCAGACCTTACTGTTGCTCCCAGCTTTAAATACACCTGCAAATGCTGTTGAAAGGAATGGGATTGCCATGCTGCTGGCAAATTTAGAAAAGTAATTTTCTCTTGTTCTGTGTGAACAATAAAAGAGATCAGGCCAAGAATTTAATTATGCTGGGGCTGGAGAGTGTTGTTTTGAATGTGTTTCATTTTCAGCCTGTTCAATCTATCATGCATGCATGTTGTCCTTGAGCTCTGACTCTTGCATGTCTCTGTGGATGACCCATCTGCTTAGTTACCCTCCAACAGCTCTGTGTGGGATTGAGCAATGCCTCTATAAACTTGTGCTGTATGAACATCTGGAGGACATGCAAAACACTCGGATCTGTAGTTGCAGTGGGTGAGATGGAGCAATGGAGCAGCTGCCCGGGCCGCAGACGGGGGGATCTGTGGGGAGGAGGGCGAGAGCAGCGGAATGAAAATAATCCAGGAAACGAAGCTGTCAGGCCTGAGTCAGCAGGGATTTCTTCCTATTTAGATGTTCTGTGTCAGTGGGACAGCTTTGTACTGGTAACCTGCTGCTACTTGGTCACATCACAAGGTTGTTGCTGTGCTTTGAAGTGGAGTCACTTTTGTGCTAATAAAAGCAGGGGCAGGTGGACTCAAATCAGCCAAGGAGAGGCACAGCTCAGCAGTGTTTCTGTTTAATTATACAGCTTCTCCAACCCAGTAAGTGGACTTCCACTTCTTCACATACTGGCCCTGAGCTCTATACAATAAATATTAGATAGCTTATGAGAGATGTTAATCAGGGGCCTCTGATTTCTGAGAGCAATGAAGAAGAGGTAATTCTCTTCTCCCAGAAACCTCAGATTTGAGTACATGACTTGAAGACTGTGCAATATGAACAGGCTCTTGATTGTCATAGGATAAGCCTCTCTCCTCTTTTTCATGACATAAGGTTGGCAGAGAGTGTCTTTTATTATCCTTAACAGGGTTATAGTGAGAGGAGGCTGAGTGGGATGAAAAATAAGCCTTTTTGCACTCTGTAGCTTTGCAGGTTGGAAGTGGAGTTGTCAGACTCAAGGCCAATTACATGTTGTGGAATAGTTGCTTTGAGTTTAATTTAATTACATTACACAACCCAAGACAAAAAGTAGTTAATGATGCAGAAGATAATTTTAAGCAGAAGAAGTGATAGCCACTGCCCCCAGCAAGTGGGAAGAGAGAATTGGGGGCTGCTGTCAGGCAGAATTAGGCATAAGGAAATTTTCATAACAAAAACAGTACTAATGTGCTTTTATGTTGATTTTTGTTGTGTTTTGGGGTATCCAGCAGAATTAAGAATTTCTGAAGGTATGATTAAGGTCTTTCTAGTGTGAACAATGAAAGCACATTTCAGAGGGGATTTTTTTTTTTTTTTTGCAAAGACATTAGATGCTATTTCTAATAATATCTAACATCTGTATTTATTTCATCTAGGAATACTTCTGCAAAATTTTTACTGCAACATTTTTCATGTCTGTGAAATCAGCTTGTCTGTATAGTTTATGCCAGTACCTCCAGAAAGCTGTTGTAAGCACAGAATTTCCAGTGTGTATTCACAGAAGAGACTAAAAATATCTGTTCTGATGCTTCTCTGAAGCTGAATTTTAGCTGTGAACTGAGGTCCACTTACCAGATAAAGAGCTTACTAACATGAAAATTACCTCTTTAACACTTTCAGGATTTTACAGTTCTAAGTTTTATTGGCTGCTCCAGTTTTGTAAGATACAGGCTGCCTTCTGTTTTAAATACAGCACTTTAAATAAATGCAGTTATGTTAAAATCTCAATTTCCCTCTTCTTTTCACTGATTATATAAGTTAAAATGCTAGAAAATAACCATGCAAAAATGGGTTTGAGTGGTGGTGTTTTGGCAAACATGTTATAAAGCAAGAATATGCCAAGAAATAATTAGTTCCTATCTTGGGTCTCTGGTTTTATGTTTCCACTGCAATTACTTTGGATGTTAAATCGAGTGTCTTCATGTACCAGGGAGGGTGTCTTAGAGTGCCAGCTGTACATTTGCAGATGAGGAAATTATACCCACCTTACCTCTTGCTCCCAGCCTGTAGAGGTGAGTGTGTGGTTTGGGAGCCTTATTTCTGTGTAAGCTGTAGGGACTCATTTTTTATACTGGGAGATTCCCATTGGAGTCTTTTGTGCTGACCCCAGTGAAGATCAAGTTGCAATTGTCAAGCTTTAATTTGTTGGCTTAATGGTGGAGTCCAAAGGGTGCTCTGCCTGAGCAACATGGCACAGCTCCAACTTGAGAGACCACCCATCCTCAGGCAGGGCAGGAGAGGGTGTGCTGTATCTGAGACAGGTTCCTCCAGGTTAAACCAAGTTAAACCCAGTGTGAACTAATCTCACTTCTCAAAATACCTCCTGTTAAATTTTTTTCTCCTCATACGAGCCTCTTACCAGCATAACCCGAGGTGAAGCAAGATTAACTTTTTTTAGAATGGAATATATGTCCACCTAAATACTGCATTGGAATGTCTGGTAGCTACTGCAGCACAAGATTTTGAGGGGCATGCAGGATGCAGTATTGCTGGAGTATGGCAGGAGTTTTGGTGCCATGTCAAGCTTGTCTTCAAAGCACCCATGTTAAGCAGGGCCTGCTAATGATCAGGCAGAACTCTGGGGAGAGCAGAAAGCTGTGAGTGTTCCCATGGCCAGTCAGGCTTCCCAGAGCTCCCTGCCAGCCGGTTCCTCTTCCTCTACCCCAACCTGCTCTTCATGCTTCTCCCTTGGATCCTCCCTTAGGTCTCTCTGCCAAACAATAAAATGTCAGTGCCAAATGTTTCTCTTCCTGTAGTTCTGTTTTTCTCAAAGCTTTCATTAACTGTGACAAGTTCTCTCACCCTTCGCAGCAGCTCTACTGCAGAAATATGTTTCATAATTCCCTTTTAATTTTGTGCATAAGGAAAAGATTACAATACACTGAATGGTCTCTGAGGGGCACACATGAAGCAAGACAGCTTATGAAAGCAGGAACAATTGGCTCCTGATCCTTTTTGAATGAAAGAATGAATTTGGGTAGGGCAAGCATATGGGAGTTGAATTATTTCACTCCTACATGAAACTTGTATAACTGAGAAGCTAAAGTTGAATGCTTGCTCTATTATATGTAATTAGTTTTCATTAGATCTGCCAGAATGTTAATACTTCATTTAAAAGGTAATTATAAATCAGTATTTGTTGCTTTTATCAATCTAATGTATATCTTCCTGGAATGTTTCTGCTTTGGTTTCTTTTCATTTTAAGGAGTTCAAATTTGTAGCTTATAGAGAATAGATGGTTAATGTTTTACTGAGGATATACATTAATCTTTGACAGGGTATTGCACTTTTTGACGAATGAGACTCTCAACCAGGGAATGGAAACTCGAGGGGGATGTTAATTTTAGCGAAGTAAAATAGATTTTAAAACTACCAAGACCTTAATGGATCGAGGGTGCCATCTCGTGGTGGAACTACATTTTTCATTGAAACCAGAAAATGCCTGTTTGAGCATTCAAGGAAGTATATATACTATTTTTATTACTGAAAAATATTAATTGTAATCAGATCTTCTATAATGGACTGCTTTTTTTATTAACTCACACAGACTGGTTTAGGTGCTCAGACAAATATCTATAATCTTCAAAAGTTTTTGCATCAGCTTAAATGTAAATCCTTGCAAATATGTACTGATTTTTCACTTGTTTGTTTTTTTCTGGAATAATGTATACAATATATCATTTTTCTGCAGAAGACCACTGTTTCAGTAACCTGTCTCTTTGCTGATATACTTTCATTATGGAAATGCTAGTTTTCACTTTGTTATGACTTTGACAGATTTAAAAGATGAAGTAGTAGATCTTTGTAGATTAAGTAGTACATCTGAACAGCAGATTTCCAGGCAAAAGGTGGGGTTTACTGGTGTTGTTTATTTATTTAACAAAACTATCTCTATATTATTTTTTTCTTCATACAGATTATTTAAAGAATCTTTTAGAAGAATCTGCAGACTATAGGGATACTAAAGGTAAATGTTTCTTTAAATAAATAACAGCTTATGTACCAATATTTCTGGATTTTAAATGCATGCAAAATGCCAAGTCAGTAATAGAAATGCTTTCTATTTAGTTTTAAGTTTCTCAAGGGAGATATTAGAAGATTTCAAGCTTGTGTTTCAAAAAGGTTTGGAGCTGGCAGTCAGATCAGCTCACCCTTGAGTTGAAACCAAGAGATAAGTGTGAAATTCCACAGGCTGTTTAAACAGATATTTTTGGGCATTGCCACTGAAAGAGACAGTCCCTTCCATCTGTAGACCTTTTGCAATAGGCAGCCTGCTCTCTCCAGCTATGAGCCTTTCTGGCCTCCTCCTCCTCGTCTCTCTTTGTGCCAGGACAAGCATCCATGTGGCAGAAGTGAACTAGATCAAGGAGCTGCCATGGGTAATATTTAACCTGAGGAGTTCTCCAGGTTGACTTGTCAGAAGCTGCACAAACACAAGTGACTTACACAAGTTTGCCTGCATGTGAGGAGAAAGGAGATCAGAGGAAGTGAAAAGGAATAGCTGGTGATGAAGAGGACAGGACCACATATTTCGTAGTAGTGCAGGATTAAGGTGGTTTAACTCAAGCATATCAATGCAATGCACATTCAGGCTGTTTCCTTCTGCAGACTGTGCCTCAGCAGGACAAAAAATGCTCCCAGTTGATGTTTCCATTTCATTTGCATGAGATCCTGTCACATCTGTGCAAGCTCATTGCCTTTAGAAAGGTTGTACAGATGGAGTTCATTGAACTTCAGTAAATGAGTGCCTTCAATGTACTGAGCCAAGTTTGCTTTGTCTGCTGGTACACTACCATGAAATAGATGAGTGAATTTATTTCTTAGCACATTCAGACATATTTGAGTATGTTGAAGATACAAGCCAAAAATATTTTAACTGATGGCTCTTCAAGAGATAGAAAAGTTCATCTTTTTTTATGCCATATCTAATGGCTGTGAACAAAATAATGCTTGGACTGCATATTAAATAGTTGACCACTTGAAGAGAGAGCAGCCCAAATACATACTTCACTTTTTTTTGTGGTTTCTCCAGCTTCTCTGTTTTTTGTAGTTATATCTTTCAGTGTTTTTCTCTCTCTTCTTTGATAAAAGATAGAAGCTGAAGCTAACTTAAAACAACTAAGTGTTAATTTGATATTTGACATATTTGATAGTGCATTTTAGAACCTGGGTAAGAAAAGAAGGCCTGATCTTTACTCACCAAGATCTTTCTTGTAATAATTAAGCTTAACTTAGTTCTGGCTTTGCTTAGTTGTTTAATTCCACTGAAGGGGCTGGGAGTGAGGGGGAGGAGTGGAGAGGGAGACTAGGTTTGGTTGTGATTAGTACTCTTGGAAAAAAACCCAAATGGCACAATTCTTCTTGCTGACCTTCATTTGAATACATTACTTCAGCTAAGTGGTATAAGTGGAATGCTCTTCCCTGCCAAAAAGCACTTTGTTTATGGACTTTGACCCTATAGATTATTTTTTGTTGTTGTTTAGATTCATTTATTCTTGGCTGTATAAGTAGTCCTGAGATCCTGGAACTTTCCCTTCAATAGCCAGCAAGTTTTATAATTTTCTCTAAAATTGTTCAATCTTGCTTGAAGTCAATGAACAAAATGTTAAGGTTTTAACAGTAGCTGAGAGATGAAGGAAAGTATAACAGAATTAGGTAGTCATTCCTATCTTTGTGAATTTAGCTGAATTTCACTTCATCTTCCACGTGGGTGGGAGCTGGGGATTGTTTTGCCTGAAGCAGCTCCAACATTTCCTAGTAAGAGACCACCAGCTATTTTTCAGCAGGCTCTCTTGATACCATGACATCTATATCTAAACTTAAATTTCAATCAAGTGCTTGATATGTGCTGTGTATTTTAGCTGTTTGACTCTGTGCTTGCATCACCTTGGTTTGTGACAATCTTGCACAAAAATTCTCCTTTGATTGGCTTAGAAGGAGCTTTTTGTTCACGTCTGTTTAGTTTCTTACATAGCTTCATGACCTTCTGAATCTTTCTGTTCAGAAAGTTCTGTCTTTTAACATACTTCCTTTCTGAATGTGACTCAACTATAAGAGAAGTTCATGCCTTCTACAGTACTAATACTCTAATGATTATCTAGGAGAAAACCCCAAGGCTTTGGTTTTACCTGTTTTGGTAGTTTTCTCTGCGGACTTTTAACCAAATGTATTCTTTTTTTGACGTGATTGACTGTAATTGAGTTACTCAGAAGTTGCTAAATGCTTTAGAGACAACATTTTATCAGAACAGTTGTTCTAGCTTTCAGTTAAGTAAGTGTCTTTTTTCTACTTAAGTAAATTGTAGGTTTTTGGATAAGATCCTTGTATGGGATGGATCCTTGGACTGAACACTCACTGTGTTCACGTAAACATTTTATATAACTGCTTTTTGCACTTACATCTTAGTATATATTACAGTTGAGTTGCTGGTTATTAAGTATCAGTACTTAATAAAATTGCTCATATTTGGTAACTTTTTTTCAGAGCAATATTTTTCTTCTTGTATTACAAATTTGACATTTAGAAGTTTGAACTTTACTGTTATCTTGAGGTGCAGCAAAACTAAAGGTAGAAGAAAGAAATGGCAGAGATTTATATAATTTTTTAGGCAGTCTTCCATGACTGGCACTGATGGCATTTGGGGAAAATGGCAAAAATTTAGTCCTTACACAGTCTCTGTTAAAATGTTGTTAACATTTGAGTAAGTAATTTGTTGTGTGAGAAACTGGAATTTAGTTTTGCCTGTGGTCTGTTTTGAGTAGCTGTAAGAAATAATTGACACTGTTGGTTGAAGCAATGACTTGCTAGGGCATACTTATTAAAACAGGATCCAAAGACTCTGGGATTTATGGGAAGTGCTTGTGAATGCAGTGACTGTACAATAAGGTGCTTCAATCTTGGAATGATGTGGAAATGCAGTATGGTATCTGTGCTTTACATTACACCAATGCTAACTGGTCTGTATAACCAAAACATCATTCCTCCATCTTTCAGATGCTTTAGCTGTTGTCATAGAAGTTGCAAACCATGCCAATGACATCATGAAGCAGGGAGTAAGTATTTTGCCTTACGAAGGTAGTTGATTAAAGCCTTCTCTCTCTCTCTCTCTCTCTCTCTCTCTGTCTCTCTTTTTCCTTAAAAAAAGTCATGAATGCAAGGGCAAGTACTTAGCTTCTGCTTTTTTCCCCCCCACAGGATAACTTTCAGAAACTCATGCAGATCCAATACAGTTTAAATGGACACCATGAGATCGTACAGCCAGGAAGGGTAGGTGCCCCACATGGCCTTCAGCAGATTGCACTGAAAGTGATGATGATATGCAAGCAAAGACTGATGCTGGAATACACCAAGAAGAAAATTGGTCCATTGCTTCATTATTAGGCTCTAACAGTCAGATAAATACTGCCTCTCGATATGTGTGTGGGTTTTTTTAGACGTTTATCTGATGGAGACTCAGAATTTTTAGAATAGGATTCCTTGCCAGATCTTGCGGGCAGGTTTTTGTCCTCAAGCTTAACCTTGTATTTGTCATCGTCTCAAGTGCAGCATGGAAAACTGTAATGTACATCCACACTCACTCTTGGAGAAACCTAAGGATAAATAGCTTTTCCCAGAAAGGGAACCTTGAATCCCAAAACTTGTGCGGCACTTCTAGTGTAGTAATAATAATCATAATCATGGTAATAGTTATAAAAAAGTCAGCTAGCTTGCATGGCTTGTGCCCTAAAAAGCTGAGTTTTGCATTTCTTGCTTTAATTTACTAGGTCTTTTTGAAAGAGGGAACACTGATGAAGCTCTCACGGAAGGTCATGCAGCCACGAATGTTTTTTCTGGTGAGATGCTGTGTATATTGCTATGTGCCTTATAGTAGTGTAAGTTAAAAAAACATTGCACTGCAAACATAACTAGTAACTGCAGGTAGTAGAAAAAATTAATAATTGTTGCTGTTCAGTCAGCTCTAATTTAGAGGTATTATCTGTGGCATATGTACTAATTTTAATGAAAAACCATTTCTCACTAAAATGTTTTATTTTGAACAATGTTCATTTAAAATCTGAGGGCTTTCATGAGAAGATATTATCTGTGGTACTGTGGAAAGTAACACACTTACTCCATCCCTCTTAGCTGTACCAGATCTTAAAACCTAAAACTCTGATTGCTGCTACTGCACCCTTTCCTCCCTTCTTTCCTTCCTCCCATCTCCCTTCTCCTCTCTCATTGCCTCGCTCTCCCTCCTCTCTCCTTCCCCTTACAGGAGCCCACGTGCATCCCGAGCAGAGCACTGGGTGGAAGTTAAGTACTGGGTGTTCTCTTCCTGTCTCTGCTACTGCTTTGTTTTGAAACTTCTGTGCATCTCTGAAGTTTCTGTCTCCACTTGAACTTTTTGTTTATCTCTTCTACTTAGACAGTAAAGCAGCTGTTATCCTGTAATTTATGGCATTATTGGTTCACAGTCCTGGCTGAATTCTGTCTTGTAGTCTCGTAGTTCTTACGAAGGGCAGTCCTGGAGTATGTTATTATATCAGTTATGGAAATATTCTCAAAAATCTGGTGCTATCTCAAGCTTCACAAACCAGATATTGCTAATTTCAGTGTCTCTGTCTTGGATTTTCTTTGTTTTGATTTATGGGGCAAGGGATTGGTTTGGTTTGGGGATTTTTTCAGATTTAAATGGTACAGGCTAGCATTTATGCCATTAGACACAGTGATTTTCAATTTATCATGTAGTGGATATTTAGTAAAGATCCTGAAACATTTGATTATTTTGCAAAGAATCACATAGCAAAAACTTATGAGACACTTCAGGTTTTGGTATTTGTTTATGTGCAGTAAGTGAAGTTTGGATCCATGTGTTGAACAGCACAGAAAATAAAAAAAAATCTTAATAACTGTTCAGTAAGGGCACTGAACAAATCTGAGTCTGGTAGACTAGGAAATAAACAGTAGCTGCACTTTAAACTGGTGAAATTCACAAGGTGTGGTTAAGTCTGTCCTTATAAATTGCTAATCCATTCTGCTATCTCCTAGTTTCTGGATTGCTTTGATTTGTTTAAATGGTTAATTCCAATATCCTTTTAAGGTAGTTTGCTATATTATATACCTGTGTACACAAGAAACATTTTTGTCCCATTTGACAGCCTGTTCTTTGACATCCGTGCACTGTTTACTTGTGCCAAGTGTGTATTTACACAAGGAGGATATAAATAGATACCTATTGTTATCTAACTTCATACATGAAAATGCTTCTTGGATTCTAAGTGGAATAATAGGAAGAAAATATGGACAGTTACCTCAGTGCTGTAGGAATTCTGTACTTACAGTAAAATGAATCTGGAATTGTGTACTTACAGTAAAATGCATCTGAAATTATATGTCTTTGAACAAACTTCAGTCATTAAAAAGCATCCTGTGTTACAGTTCAATGATGCCCTGTTGTATACTACTCCAGTTCAGTCAGGGATGTATAAACTCAACAACATGCTGTCATTGGCTGGAATGAAGGTGAGTCACTTGTTAAAGTGAGCCTTTCTCCAAATATACCTACTCAGGCCTTCAAATTTTGAAAATGCAACTGTGTTTACTGCAAGGTATATTAAATATGTTTATGTTCCAGAGCAGTCCTACAGGATTAAGGTTTTTTGCATAATGTGGCCTGTGGGATTGCTGTCTAGGTTTCCCTAAACATTCTGTTGCCACGGGATCATCTTGGCTGCATTTCACCCAGTGTTGTCCTACTCTGAAACAGTCTGCCTACTTATTTTTGTATTGTATTTTGTTTAGACTGTCTCACTTTTGCCTTTTAACTGCTTTTTATTGCTCACACCCAGAGATTAGGCATCTTTGCCTAATAAGATCCTGGTGGATCAGTTCTCTGTGGTTTACAGAGATTTGCCTCTTTTCAGTGAGGGAAGATAACGGGTTTCTTCCTGAGCCCTTGTGAAGAGCATCAGAGTTAAGCCCTGAGCCCTGCTGGCTAATGACAAGGGACATGCATGCCATATAATGACTCAGTCACTGACATGACAGTTAATGGGAACAACAAATCATTGCCTTGGGAATCACTGTCTCCAGTTCTGTCAGAAAAAATCACCAAGTCCAGTTGCATTGCAGATCTGGTGCTCAGGTCCAAAGTTCTGCAGGCAGAGCTACAAAATCTCTTTTACCAGCAGATGTCTTGCGATGGCTCTGACCCACCCTTGACTTCTAAGCCCCCTTATGTCTGAAATTTGGTAGCTTGGAAGGATCAACAGGGTAGTGCAGCCCTTGCCCACTCTGGGGTACACCAGTGGGCTGCATCTCATCCTGCAGCAGCAGCAGTGCCTTTTTTTGCCCAGTTGCAGGAGGTGCTCACGGGGCAACATGCCTGGGCAGATATGGAGGGTGTCTGACAGCCCTTGAGCTTCATTCCCCCGCTACATCTCCAGTGTTTGAATGAGGGCCAGTGAAATAAAAGGATGGGCTGCATGTAATCTTAGTGTAGCTGGGCCCTCTGGACTGGTATATGATTTCTTATTTCTGAGTATTTCCTATCCAGTGTCCCCCCTCTGCAATAAAAATGTAAGAGATTTAACAGGAATTAAAATCACAGCAACAACAGAAATACCATTTCAGTTTGAACGTGAGGTTTTCTCTCTTGGCTGAAGGTTAAGAAGCCAACCCAGGAGGCGTATCAGAATGAACTGAACATTGAAAGTGTAGAGAGATCCTTCATTCTTTCAGCAAGGTAAGTCCTTCAAATGAACAATGATTTTAAAACTGTGTGATTTCAAACAGGCCACACAAGCTTTTTAGAGCTCGTTTTGCACTTAGTGTAATGAAAAGTTACCCTTGGCTAGAGTGATTACAGAATAGAGGGAATCAGTAAAGCAGAGTGAATAAAACCATTGTTTGGTTCCTCTTTTTCACCTTAGCTACGCCTTCAGAAACTTCAAGTAAATTGAAACATTACCCTTGCACTGCCTTTCCTGGAGAGGGTTTCAATTTAATTCATTTTAAGCTTTGCTTTTCAGTATTTTTTTGTTCTTCTAAAGTTACTGATATGCTCTATGTTACCAAATTCTCTGTGTAACAGCAAAAGGATATATGGTCACTAAGCCCAGGCAGATCTGGTCACCTTCACTGAGATGCCTTTAGGCCTGGTTTTGTGGATTGTTGTTTTATGGTGCTTGAGTTGAAGTTTTATATGTTCTGACATTTGTGACGGTGCTGATAGCAATAAAGAAAGACATGTTTTCTCTTTTATTTAGCAAAGCTGAGCAAGAGCAGACTGCTGCTTTTTGTGTGACCTTGTAAATACTGACATGAGAATGCACAAAGATAGCAGTATCTGTAGCTGAGGGGTAGACCAAGGTTAACCTTGTCAAAGAAGCCAAAGGAAGTAGCTCAGTTGTCAGAGCAGTACTTATTTATTAAATAACAACACACTTGAAATGACTAATTCTGAATTTCTTCAACAAATTCAAATGTTTCTTATGGTTCTTCTGCACACTGTGGGGAAAGAAATGCATTTCACAGTTTAGGGTATGATTCTGTTCCAGTGTAGTGGGAACAGGTCTGTGTGGCTTAGGTGCCTTGGTGACTGGATGTCACACAGACACATGAAGGCATTCAGGGGATGGCAGTCGAATTATCTCTGCTTGATTTGAAACAGTGTTTCACTTTTAATTCAGTTGTTTTAAAAATTGCAAAAAAAATAACTGAAACTACTGCAAATATTATTATCTTAACATACAAGCGACCTATTTTCCATTAAACAGGACAGACTAGTTTTTTTGATGAACTGATTAAATGGTAGATTAAAAGCACCTCCTGGGGAAGATGTGCCGGTCCGTAGGGGAAAACCCCTATATATCATTTTCTCATCAAATTTGGCATAGTTTGTGACATGCTTTCTTAAACCTTTAAATTGCTGGAATTAACCTCCTATTACCAACTAAAGCTGCTACAATTTGTTTTTGTTTTAGTGTTGTTGATGTTGCATCTTTGGGGAGCATTTAGCTCTGTTATTTTAATACTTGCTGGAAGCCACGTGTGTGCAAGAGCCCTAAGTTACACAGCAGTGACAGACAGAGGTTGCACTTATATGGCACGAAGGAGGTGCTGGAGGCCCCAGATATACGTGACAGTTTTCAGATTGTTTTCTGTCTGTCACCAGAACTGGGCCTGTTGTGGTGTAGGAGGCGTGGTGGTGATGCATAGTCTCCAAAACCTGTGCCAACTTCATATTTAATTAACTAATATAGTTAGAGGAATCTAATTAAATGTAACTGGATTTTGAAAAAGCCAAAGGACTTGATGACTTGATTAGTTATGAATATTACATAGTTAATGCAGACCAGTTGTTCTTTCTGGATGAGGAAGCAAAGGTAAGTAGCCTGAACAAAATGTCCCGCTCAGAATGTGAGATATTGGGACAGACACTAATACATTGCTTTGCCCTTGCATGTATCTTATTTCCTCTCCTTTTGTTCTGATTTGTTGCTGTATGTGCTAGATTTTTTTTTTCACTTGTGCCTGTGCATTTACCATAACAGACTTGTCCTCTCTGATTCAGAATAGTACTCCGTTTCATTCCATTCAAACTCCCCATTCAAAGTATTTTCCTTAAAGGCTCAAAGATGATAAAAGCTTCTAAATTCACCTGCAAAACCATTAAATAATAATTGGTGTTAGACCTCATTTGTGTAAGTCATTGCTTTCCTTTTCCCTATTTTTCCTTTCTATATATTTGTGTCCAAGTCCTTGATTTAAACAAATTAATTTATTTGCTACCAATTGAAAAGTGGGGAATGGAAAAAAATGTTGGGAGTGGATTCTTGTTTAAATTTTAGAAGCCGTTTTTAAGCTTCATGGCATCTTAAACAGTAGCAAAACTGCTTCATCCTTCCTCAGAGCCTTCTCTGTGTTGCTGGCACAAGTAGTTGTTCAGCTGTGTGATGAATTTACCTAGTTGGTAAATTGATCTGAGGAGGGGCAGGTTGATGGCTTGCTTTAATATGGATTTGTTTCCCAATCCAGCCCACTGCATAACTCTGTATGTTCTGGCACAAAAGTGAAAATAAGACCTAGTGGCTGAGAGAAAGGACAGTAGGCTGCCCTTTGCAGCACGAACAGCATGGATTTATGAAAATGGTGTTGCGCCCATGGCCAGAGGAGGTGCTTTGGCACTGCACATAATCCATAGTCCTGCTGTGCCAGGTACTCCTTGTGCTCTCTGCTCCTTGTGCCACTTGTGCCACTTCAGCCTAATGCTTTCCTTGCATTTGATTAGGGATCCAGCAGCTGTGGGATAAAGAGATGGAGTAAGCTCATCTGTTTATCTCTTTGAGTTAGCTTATCCAACAGAGATGTTTTGGAAAAAAAAGAATTATTTGAAAGTAGCATGACCTGGTAGGAACAAATAGTTAGGAGCACAAGGCAGAAGAGTGAGTGTGTTTTTATCTGACAGAAGCTTGGAGTTTCACAGGGTTGGGTACAACAAACTGCACTCTGAGACAGAAGGAAGTGGGGAGAAAAAAGGTTTGTTGAAATTTCAGGTTGCTTTCAAGAGGAAAGGCCCATGCCTTTGTTCTGGGAGCCTCATTTAAACAAGTATTATCCAGGCTATTGAAGGGTTGGGGGAGGAGGGGGAAGCAATGACAGACAAGCCTTAAAATAATCACAGAGATTTTGGAAGGAGGAAAGGGAAGGAGGGAATCCACATGACAGCAACAGATATAGAAATCTTTTTTAGTGTTAGTCAACATAAATAAATAACACTGTATCAAAGATTAAAAAATAATGCCAGTTTCAGTAGGACTTGTAGATGGACTATAAACTGAAATTGCAAGAGAGTTACTACAGTGTGAGATAAAGTAAATGGAATTCTAATCAACACTTGCTTCTTAGTTTTAAATGTTAATAATAATAAATTGCTTTTGTGGTTTTTTTTACTCCAACAGTTCTGCTACAGAAAGAGATGAATGGTTAGAAGCTATCTCCAAGTCAATTGAAGAATATACAAAAAAGAGAATCACATTTAATCCAAGCAAAAGTCTTGAAGAGGTATATCCCACCATTATTGTTGGTTTGTTCCCTTTTTGAATATAAAATGTCCTCACAAGTGTTTAGAGAAATTAGGTATTTCATGACAAATAATAAAGCAGGATGGTAAATAATTGAACAGATGGTAGAACAGAATAATTCATAATGTTATCTACTTCATAAATTTAAAATTATTTTCTTCAAAAAAACCCAAATCAGCTTTCACAGTTCTCTCTGTAGCCTTGTGCACAGAAAGATGAAATGAAAAGATGTTAAAGCAGCTATTGATCCAAGTAGGCTGGTAAAGCTTCAAAGTCATTAAATGCATCTCTGTTGTCAGGCTTGCATTATAATGGTCACTGATGAAATAGCAGATAACATTTAAGACTGTGACAATTTATCAAAGAAGGCTTTCCAACACCATTAGCATTATCATGTAATCACTGATGAACACTAGTCTTATTTCTGCTCACTGAATGTAATGATACTGTGCCCGTGTTCTTTCAGGCAGATCCAGAGAAGCAGGAAGAAGACAGTCCTCTGGGATCCAAGGCTCCCATCTGGATCCCTGACACGAGAGCCACCATGTGCATGATGTGCACGAGTGAATTCACGCTGACATGGAGGAGGCACCACTGCAGGGCATGCGGAAAGGTTGGGAGTCTCGTGGTTACCTTTTCTGTCAGTCCTTCATGTGCCTTGTGGGACATTCAGGTGGAGCCTCATCACCCCAACTATTCTTCTAAGCAGCCCTGTACTGTGACATAATTATGTTAGAGCCCACGTGTTTGGGTTGGTGGTTTGGGGGCTGGGATTTGGGTTTTTTGGACAGGTGCTTTGACAGACCAGTATTCAACCTTCAACGTGCTACATGCAATTTATTTTGCATTCCAGAATGCTATTTAGGGTTGCTTTTGCAATTCCATAACACCCACAAATGTTAGCTGAAATGAATAAATACCTTCCTCCTTTAATTTTCATAAGATAATAATGATTTTCTATTTTAAATCAGTACCAACCTTGTTTTATAT
The DNA here is from genome assembly GCA_013399225.1 of Rhipidura dahli. Lineage (NCBI taxonomy): Eukaryota > Metazoa > Chordata > Aves > Passeriformes > Rhipiduridae > Rhipidura > Rhipidura dahli. The sequence goes on along the minus strand of VXAC01002802.1, from coordinate 1,071,141 downwards.
TTTACACTCATGAAAGCTATATCTAATAAACTTTATCTTTCTTGTTAAATCCAGTGAGAATACAAAATTAGAGTGTGATGCAGTTGAGACATCTGTTGTAAAGAAATCATCAAGAGAGCAATGGCTTTTTAGCTATTTCAAAAAATTTATGTTGGAAACAGTTCAGTAACACAGTAGGCTTGTTCTGTTTTTCATGGATCATTAACATTGGTTTATTGACTCATAATTCACTGATTTTTTTAATATTTAAATTTTTATCATGTAGAGGAGGAAAGGACAGCATGTGGAACATAAAGACACAGGAAAAAGCCAAGATCTTAAAACATTTGCATTGTAAAATAGTGCCTATTTCAGGTTTTTATGGGCTTAACAGTGATGAAGTGAACTTCTCTGGGTATTTGGTGATTTACAGGTGCACATCATGTACAATAATGCTTTTATCTGTTTCCAGATTGTCTGTCAAGCTTGTTCGTCAAACAAACATGGCTTAGACTATATGAAAAACCAGCCAGCAAGAGTATGTGATCATTGCTTCAGGGAGCTACAAAAGCAGGGTAAAGAGAATCTTCACAAACTGTCTTACTTTGTGGCCTTCATTAACATGGTATGCTGCGCCTCATTTTTACTGCTGGGTTCAAGTGCTTAATTCTGCTTGTACCTGAAAAATGATAGGCATCTGAGATTCTAAGATGCCAAACAAGTTTCTGTGGAGCAAGCTAGGAAATGAATTTGCAATACGTTGGCTCTTCCTTTCCAGAAACATGTATGCATTTACCCTGTGGTAATGACAGCAGCTTGTGCTGCTTTCCTTTTTAACGAGCAATGCACCGCTTTTCATTAATCACAGGGTGCAAGTGTGCATTAGAATCCTTGCAGCTTATCCTGACCTCCCCCAGTGGGTTCATGTGTACTTCTACTCTCTGTAACTTGTATATCTGTAAAGGTCATTTTTGCCAGCTAAGCTGCTGAGTTGGCTGAAGTTCTGGGGCTTTGTAAGGACTTAGGCCTTAACCTTTCCAAAGCTGAGTTCTATAAACTGTTCTCAAGCCACTCTCAAGCCTCAGCTCATACGGAATTCAAGGATTTGGCATATGTGTACCTGAGTTCTGAAAACAAACTCCTAACTGTTGCCTACCGAGCACTGGCAACATGGAATTCAACATAAAGCACCACAGCTAGAGCAGTGTCATTGAAACACTTTTAGAGGATGTGGTGCCTTGTGGAAAGCAATGGCTGGACAGCCTAATGGTGATAACATTTGCTTAGAGAGAAGGTGCAGGGTCAGTATCCTCGTCCTGAGAAAACTTAATACATCTCTTTGAAGAACCTTCATATCACTATGCAGAAGCAAATGTAAAATCAATGGAAGCACCTCCCCATGAGATGGGAATCCAGTCCCATCTCACAGGACCTGCTGTGAATTAAGTCAAAATACTTGAGTTTAAAGTACACAAATGAGCTGTAAACAGACTGAAAGAGGTTGCTGCCCTCCCCTTGGCAGAGGCTCCAGTGCTACAGCAGCTCTCTCTAGGATATCAGGAAATCTGTAGTGCCCATTGAAATAGTAAAGCTATGGATCCCAGCATGCCGGGGGTGACGTTTCTCGTGGGGATGCAGAAAGCAGCATGGATTACCCTGGAATGACAACGTGAGCCTGCGGGGATGGGGAAGGCTGCTGTCTGAAGCACCTGCAGGTGTGTGCGCTGGGCACTAGAGGCTGCTGTGCTGCAGGCAATTGCAGCTGCCTTTAGCTGGGAAAAGAGCTGGGAAGCAGCTGCAGTACAGCTGGCAAACCCACTGGGCTCTCCTGCTCTGCTCGTTATTTCAGAGGCTCACCAAGTTCAGGAGCAACTCTAGAAGTAGACTTTATTCCAGGTGCAGCTGTAAAAAAAGTGCTGGGTGTTGTTAAATCCAGTGAGGGTTTTGAAGAAGTGAAGTGTTGCAGAAGTCTTCCAAGAGAGATGAAGTGACCGCTGTCTCAGTGGAGAAAGACAGCACATTCTGGGAGGTGGGAATGCCAGAAGTGTGTGTGTGCTGGAAGAGGAGCATCCCTATTGAATAAGGTTGAGAAGTTAACAGATGTAGATAATTGAAAGACAGAGATAAAGTACAGACAACATAGAGGACAGCTGTCAAAATTGGATGTGATTTTTAAGACTTAATTTTGTGAGCAAAGGCAGTTCAACAACAAGAAAGCAGACTTTGAAAACAAACAAGATCAATTTGTTTAAACTTCTTGTGGGGTTTTTTGTGAGATTATGATTTGGGGAATTCTCACTTGTGGTGTTGATTATAACACTGAAAAATTAATTCAATGCTGAAGTTAACATGTTACTATTGCAACACTGTAATCTGAATAAAAATGCCAGCTGTTTCTAAGAAGAAAAGTCCAAGAATGAATTGCCTGTGTTTAGTCATCTGTGACATGAAATCAATATATTCACCCTGTGCATTTTAGATAACCAGTGCACTCCTAAGAGCGGATCCCCAGTCAACCATAAATCTCCATCAAGTGCCTTGTCTACAGTATTACAAAGTATTCCCTCTGGAAGAAAGCAGAAAAAAATTCCTGCAGCCCTCAAAGAAGTAAGTGTTTTATTGGTCAAAAGTGGTGCCTTTTTGGTATTATATCATCAATATTAAGAGTAGGGAAAAAAATCATTATTTTAACCATCTTACCTAAAATCAAAAGTCAAAATGTGTCTCTAACTGTGGTTTGGGCCTTAGTTTTAAATAGGCAGGGACATGAACTATGAAGCGGTGTGTAACATGCATAAACACCCATGAGACTGTGATTCAGAGAGATAGTTGAAATTGCAATTTATTTCTTGCTTCCCTGTGTTTCCCTGAATTGTGATTTACCTCTGTACCAACAGTCAGTGACAAGACTCCTACACCAACTCAGCTCTTGGTTTATGATTAGGAAGGTAGAGTGAAAACCTGCTAACTGTAGGTCTTGGGGATGGGAGGAAGTGATTTTTCTCAGCAGGTTTGCTAATGACACCAAGTGTCACTGTGACACTGTGTGTTGCAGTTGACACACTGGAGGGAAGGGATGACATCCAGAGGGACCTGGATAGGATTGTAAGGTGGGTCTTTGTGAACCTCATGAAATTCAACAAGGCCAAGCACAAGGTCCTACTTGTTTGTGAGGGAAATTCCCAGCACAAATACAGGCTGAGTAGAGAATGGATTGAGGTTAGCCCTGGGGAGAAAGACCTGGGGGTGTTTGTGGGTGAGAAGATCAACATAAATCAGCAATGTGCACTTGCAGGCCAGAAAACCAGCTGTGTCCTGGGCTGCATCCAAAGCAGTGTGACCAGCAGGGCCAGGGAAGTGGTTCTGTCCCTCTGCTTCACTCTGGTGACACCCCAACTGTGGTACAGCTCTGGGGTCCCCAACATAATAAGGACACGGAGCTTTTGGAACAAGTCCCAAGGAGGGCTGCTAAGTTGAGGGAGGGTTGGGTTCTCCTAATAGAACAGGCTGAGAGACTTTGGATTGTTCAGTCTGGAGAAGAGAAGCCTCCAGGGAGATTTTGGAGCAGCCTTCCAGTACCAGAAGAGGGGCCTACAAGAAAGCTGGAGAGAGACTTCTTACAAGGGCATGTAGTGATAGGACATGGGGAACCCTGCATAAGTGTAAGGAGGGTAAGTTTAGATCAGATATTAGGAAGAAATTTTTTGCTATAAGGGTGGTGAGGAACTGGAACTGGTTACCCAAAAAAGTTGTGGACTCTCCATCCTTGGAAGTGTTAAAGACCAGACTAGATGGGGCTTTGAGCCATCTATGATCTAGGGAAAAGTGTCCCTGCCCATGACAGGGGAGTTGGAATGAGATGGCTTTAAGGTCCCTTCCAACCCAAACCACTCTGTGGTTCCATGGTTCTTCTTATATAGGAATGTGTGTTCTCCAGCTGTACATGGTCCTCAGTGTTCCAGCTCTCTCTTGTCCCATTGCATCCAGTTTAAGTTCCAACCTTTAGTGACTGTGGAAACCTCTCTTCCAGACCAGATAGATGGTAACAGACAAAATAATTTTTCTTTCATCCGAGTTAGTGAGCAACACTGACCTGAGATCAGGTAAGAATTTGAGTCTCTGACAGGCAGGGCTCTGGAAATCTGTTAAAAAAAAGCTGTACTGGGAAAACTTGTACTCTTAGGGTTTGTTGATTCTTTTTGTTTTTCCTCTTCAGGTTTCAGCAAATACAGAAGACTCTACAATGAGTGGTTACCTACACAGATCCAAGGGCAGCAAGAAACCATGGAAACACCTATGGTTTGTTATAAAAAATAAGGTGCTATACACATATGCTGCTAGTGAGGTAAGAGACTACATATTAGAAATAAAATATCCAATGATAATACTATCTTTGTAACAAAGTTGTTTATTCTTATGATCTAGAAACAAGCTATAAAATTAGATCACCTTACAGTATTTGATCTGATTGTGGTGCAGTATTTTGAAAAGGCTCAGTGAACTCAATACCATAATACATTGATATAGCTATGCTGTGACTGATTGCAGACCTAGCTGTGAGTACCTCTGCACTGCACACCGTAGCTCAGATGTATGTATGTTCTGAGTCAGTTGAATACATGGGGGATCTGCTTGGATGCATCACAATGTACTAGTGACGAAGGCAACATTATGAAAGCATCTTGAACTATCTTGTTCTGCAGTTCCATAAGGTATTTTGAATGCTTGGCAAAGGACTAAACTAAATCTCTTTACTTCTCCTCATCAAACTGTTGTCTTCAGCCTGGAATATTTATTTGATGTACAAGAAATGCATCTTACGTAGTGGAAAATGCTTTTTTATTTAGAATGTGTAGTCCTGTTGCAGTAATCTCTAACATATATATTTTTTAATAAGTATATAAATATATGTGTCTATGTTAGTGTGTATACACACACACACATATATATATGGTCTGCACATCCCAGCATGTGTTGAGGATGTAGTGTAGTTTCATTCCATCTTGGAATGCTTTGTAACATATATGTATGTATTGTAGCACTGACAGATCTTGTGCTTCAGGTTTTTGTATTGTTTGTTATGGTTTACTACTAGCTTGCAAGAGCAGAATATCCAAAGCATCTATTTTAAGGTATTGCTATCCCTCACTTTCTTACAAAATATAAGGCCCAACCCATCCTGGCCATGCAAGGATTTATCCTTCTTCACCCCACCCCACCTCCAATCCAGTTATTTCCTGGTTTGTGCTCAGTTTTGTGCTCAGGTTGTTCCTGCCAACCTTTATTTTAGAACTTCTGAATTATGTCCAAAACCTGTGATGTTATTTCCACTACAGCACTGGCAGTACTAAAAAAGCCCAACCCAAGTAGCTCTAAAAATAGCTTAAATAATTATGTAGAAAACAATTACTTTTACATCAATCAGAAAATTATTTCAGAGCATTGTGTCTTTTCTGGCCATTGAAGAGACATTAGCAGAGGTAAAGAAAGATCAGTCTGTGACAGTCATCTTAAATTTTCTTTCCCTTGGCTTCCTCTGAGATACCAGCCTTACAGAGTAGCTTCAGTTTGCAGTTCAATCACAAAATTAACTCTTTCCTATTTTCTTAAATGGAGGAATATCTGTCCTTAGTTTTCATCTTCGTGAGCCATTGCCAGAGACATTATTTAGAGAGTCTTAAGGGAAGGTGCAGTGTTGCCTTTGCCACTTAAGCTACTTCTATTAGTTCCAAGTGATAGAAAGATCAATGGTAAAAAAATCACCTGGCAGTAGTACGAAGACCTGAGACGGTAAAACAGATTGCTCAGCCTTGCTTGACTCTTTTCCAATATCAAGAAATGCTGCTGTCACAGGACACTTTTGTTTCACTGTAGAGGCAACTACCAAAGTCTTTACCTGATGTGTCATTGTTTATGTACATTTTGGGGGGTTTTAGCTATTTTTTTTTCTTCTGTTTATAAGCATTGCAGGACCTTGCCTAGCTACAAAACACTGTTGTGGAATTTGCACAGGATGAGAATGCTTTTTTTTTTCCCTTTCCAAAAATGAAGAGTATGAAAAAAAAAAGTAACTGAGATAAACAAGGAAGGGTCTTTTCTAGCTGACCATTTGTGGACACTCAGCAACCTTGTTTTCCCCTATCCTGTTAATTTCCCGCAAGAGAAAGTGAGGTATTTTAGCCATTCAAAGTATTTGGATCTTGATTTCAGTGCTTGAGAACGCAGGTTGCTTCTGTAGCTCCTCCTTTTGGCATACTCAGTGCAGTTAATAACATCCCACTTGACTTCTGAGCTTGCTGAAGAGAGCACTGGGCTTGATGTGCCTCTGGGCTGCTGCTCTGTTGACACAAGAAGTCCTTGCCAGGCAGAATGATGAGACCATGCAGTGATAGCCAAGGTAGATGGTATCAGAGAAATGAAAAGAGGATCAGTGATGTTGAAATCTGCAAGGTTTTATTTCCTGTCCCCTGACTCCTGCATGGAGAAGATAAAAAGCAGCATTTTGTGTGTGTTTATTTATAACAATTTGTTGTATTGTCTGCTGCAGTGGTATGATGTATGAAGTCTAAATGCATGCCTTAGTATGTCTTACAAGCTGTAATATTATCTTTTTTCCTTTTTTTCCCTTTTACATAGGATGTGGCAGCATTAGAGAGCCAGCCTTTACTTGGATTCACAGTCAGTGAAGTAAAAGGTGAAAACTCAGAGTCTAGAGTGTTCCATTTACTGCACAAAAACACTTTATTTTACACTTTCAAGGCAGATGATCCCCATTCAGCTCAAAAGTAAGAAACTATTTGAATTCATTCCTATTACATATTTCTAGAAAATTCGGAAGTGGTGCATGTTAATATTCACACATTAAGCATATGTATAAAAGATCCTTAATATATAATAAGCAAATGAAAGTTGTAAATCACTTAAACACAAGGTTCTGGTTTCATTAGGGTTCTGAAATGAAGAAAGCAGACTCTCCTCTGCAAAGGACTGAATGTAGGAAAATGACAAAGTCAAAGATAAAAAGAAATCTTTTTCCTAGCCCATTCCTCTAACCCTGGTCTACTCAAGTGAAAATTGAATGTTACCTTTGGAGAAATCCAGAAAATATTTTCAACAATTAACAGATATGTTCCTTTTTTTTATTTTCACCTATTAATATTAGTTGTTTTAATCAATATATGGCAGTGAAAAATAAAGCAAACACTAAAACTTGGGGGCCAAGGTCTGAAGTGTGTGTGCAGATGCCTGTGAGCACCTAGGCATGCTAAATGCACTCAGACCAAAAGCCTGAATTCAAAGAACATTCACACAAGTTGTTTTGTTTCAAGTCCTGTCTGAACCTGGAGTCATATTTCTCAAGTTATATATTGTGTCTCTTACATATAAAATAACCTAGAAGCTTCATCAGTAGGAAACATTCCATACATTATTCATAAAGTAAACTAGAAATGAGCACAGAAGGAATACATGTAAGCTATCTTCCCTATATGCCTGTCTTATCTGACTGGTTTCACTGCAGTTTTCCCAAATGAATTTTACATTATTAAATGGATTTGATGCACTAACAAGTCCATTATTAGTACTTACACACTCAAAATGGATTCATGTTTAGTTTTCTGCAAATAGGACCATGCTAAAAGACAAAGTGTCCAGGACAACTGGAAATTTTGAACAGCTGAGAACGTGCTTAATGACACTCCTCTAACAGAAAAAAATGTGGAAGTCTTTATTTGATTTTTGGGACTATTTTGTGCAGCTGTGCATAAATGTTTCTTTGTTAATTAAGATACTGTCCTGTTGTTTCCTCTGTGTCCTCATTTGTACTATATAAAACAAACTAAAAAAACCCCAAAGGATTCAATATCTTTGTTTTTCTGTTCAGACAATGGTTTTTCTCATCAGATGAAAACTTGAAATTGGAAACAGTGTATTTAATTGAGGTTAGGAACACCTTTAAGTACTTTGAATTTCAAGCGTTCTCCAAGTATTTAATATCCTTAGGAGATATATGCCAAACCTTCAGAATAAATGCTGCTTTGACAGCACTGAAAAGAAAAACAAAAACCTGCTGTTGGCCTTTTTGCATCATTGGGCACTATTTTTTCCTGATAGGACTAAAGAAATATTTAATGCATTTGTCTAAGTGCAATAATAAATTTTAATAGATGCTTACTTTTCAATATGGTTTTAAATTCCAGTGCTATGTTCAGTGCTTAAGCTGTTTATGAATTTTTTTAAACTTTTGTTGTTTTTAATGTATACATGGCAGTGGAAAATACTGAAAGTATTACTAAAATGTAAGGTAGGTGTTTGAGTGCAGACAGGTGCAGACAGGTGTGAGCACTAATCCATGATTAATATGTTCATTCCAAAAGCTTCAATTCAAAGAACATGCACACGAAGAGGCAACATCTGTGACTAATGTTTAGATACCCTGTGAATACCAAGACAGTCTGAATTTCCATGATACACATAATTGCCGTCTTTGTCTCGTTCAGTTCTTCCAAGATTTTCACTCAGGAAAAAAATGCTCATTATGTGGGTCTCTTAACTTTACATGCACACAAGTTTAGCCCTCACTCAGAAAACAATTACTTGTCCTGTAGCATTGGAGTGCTTCAGGAACTTTAATTTTTGCATCCTTGAGAAGCTGAGGATGTTTATCAATCTCCTAATCAAGTAGGAAAAGAAACCACAGCTATAGGGAGTAAACTCATCTGAATATTAACTTCAAATTTCCAGTGTGAGACACCTTTGATCAGCTGTTTGGGACTTCCCCCTGTACCCTCTTCACCCTTCCCTGCCTTTCCATGTGCCATGTGATTCCTCCTTCAGCCCAACCAGTCCTGAATTTTACTTGCTGCAAGAGCAGAGTGCGTGGGTTATGCAAAGGGCTGCCTCAGTTGTAGCAGTGTCCTGATTCCTCCCAGATCGTATTTGCAGTGAAATAAGAGAAAGGAGTAGTGGGTTTTTTTTAAAGGTATGCAGAACCTTGGCATAGCCTGCTTTTTGAGCATTTGATTTCCCAGCTTCACCTGTTCTTCATGCATGTAACTGCAGTATGGGAGAGGTACAGAAAAAAGTTTCTGTCCTATGGCCTTGCACTTACACGTAATATGTCTCCAGCCAGCTTTGTATGTTTGGATTCATGGGATAGATTTTGGTATTTGCAGTCACAGACCAACTGGTAGTAGAAGTATGATGTTACTTCTTGGTGAATCTGTAGCTAGTTACAGCAATGAGATTTAGTCTTTTGTCAGCAACTTCCTAACAGTGTTTAATTTTCTAACAGGTGGATAGAAGCTTTTCAAGAAGGCACTGTATTATAGCAGTGTCAGCATCGTGTCTGCAAGTTCAAAGGAAAATGTCCAAGGATGGTCATAAAACAGACTACAGCAACTGTTCAGAGAAACAGAATCCTACACAAAATTGTATATTTGTCAGGATTAGGAGTTGTTGCATTTTTAGTGTAAAGTAATATTTTTCTAAAGAATTGTATGTATTTCTGTGTTGATACAAAATGTGTTATTTATTAAATTCCAATGTTTACTTAAATGGGTGGAATTATTTGTGCATTGAAGTCCAAAGTGTCCTCAGAATGGCAGATTGTTGGTCAGCAGATTAATAAACTTCATGCTTTATAAAAAACAAACCACAAAACAGATCTGTTGAAATTGTACAGTTCCTCGTGATTTGTGTATAGGTTCTGGAGTTGCTGATGTTCACTTTGCAGTTTAGCAAGAAGATTGGTATAGGAATTTCACAGATTTGGGATCTTTGTTGGCTATGTAAGCTCCTTTATGAGAAGTTGTATTAATATTGCTGCTCCTCTCCTTGAATGGCAGTTGAAATTTTGCATACCAGTACATTTAGACAATACAACAAATTCTGTATCACCAAAAAAAAAAAATACAGTTCAATTATTTTTAAAAAGGGAAACATGTTTTTAAAAACACTTAGCAATTACAGGGATAAGGCACTAGAGCTGTTACAGTACGACAGATGCCAAAGAGACTAAATGACTTATCTTCCAGCAATTGCAGGATGTATTATCCTTTATGTTTCCAGTAATAATTTAAAGCAGAGTAAAAATACATTTTTGATAATCAAAGACAAAATACCTGATTTGTTTCAAAACTTTGTGTCAGGTGAGTTCTGTACACAATATAAAACACTGTATAAAGTATTGCTCAAAGAACAGCAAACACATATGTGCATGTTCCTCTCTGATAAGTTCAAACTATTGTATATTTAAATTTTATGTTTAAACTGGAATTGCCATACCAAGACAACAGCTTTTTTAGTGCAGAAGGCATTGAAAATGCATACCATTTCTTGAAATACCTTTTGTTTACAATATGATTTGTTCTGTTTGACACTTTAAAACAGAATTCAGCTTTAGGTGTTTGGGTTTTGTTTTGTTTTTTTTTCTTTAAGAAAAACATTGGTATACCTCATTAGGAAATACTTACTGATGATTCTGGTGCATTTATTCAATTTAGCTTTTAAAAAATTTTAACACTGTAATAGCATAAATGGAACTAGAACTATGAAACCCACATGAAAGGAAGCCATTTTTATGTCAAATGCAATGCATATGTAGTCAGTTAATTTTACTGTATGAAACACTTGTCGTAGTCCTCTGAGTCAAGCTAGTTGTGGTAACAAAGTGAAGAGCAATTAACTTCTAATTAATAGTTTGAATTCCATGTTAACAACTATTCTGTGGCCTCACAGCAGAAAGAGATGATAGAACAGTTAGTATTCATCACAAAAAGGTCAAGAATGACAATGCAAACCAAAATTCTCTTACTCCCTCAATATACCTCAAGGTCAGGTCTAAGATACTAACAGAGCTCTGAAGAAGCTTAGTTTCCAAGAGCTTCTCTAAAGTTAGTAGTGGGCTTGGAAGTAGAATGTTTAATATTAACTATACAAGAAATTTCATTGACTTCCAGCATTTCTGTAGAGTACCTTATGAATCAGGAACTTAGGGCTGTAGATCTGATTTCCCTCAGGAACGCTAGGGATTTGACCAGATAGTGTTGGAAATGCAGTAGGAGTCTGATCAAAGCCTTTATTCTTTTATTGTAATACAAATGTGCTAAATGAATACTTTTCTCTTGTTATATACAAAGGGCTTTCACTTAATTTTCAAAAACAAATGCTGACTGAAGCTAAGTAAAATATTATCATGTCTCTTCAGGGTGATTTCTGACATGATTTTTACTGTATCCAAAACAAAACTGAGACCAATATAACATAGTTGTGTCGTGACTCTTCCAGTTTATAGTATCAAAGGGAAGAGCTTCTTCATATTTTCATAGGGACTGCACACCAGTGAAGGTGGCAAGTCATGAAGCAGCAAATGAATGAGAAATTTGGCTAGGAGCAAACTAATTTAATTTAAGTTTTTCCCTGCTGCAAAACAAAGCAATAAAAGTCAAAACACATACTGAATAAGGTGCCAGAGTTCTGCCTCGTGTGGCTTCAAACTACCTCTAGAGGATTTGGTGCAGAGTGAGAAAATAGTTTAAAGTGTTCTGTGAAAATAAGAGGACTTCTTCCAGAAGTGGTTATCAATCAAAAAATCCATGACAGAAATAGATTGGAACAGAGCCTTATAAACAGTAGTATACATGTTGCAGTCACGTTTTGTGTGAAATAATTTCTTTGTGAACATGTTTGAATATTTCTATTCCTCTCTCCTGCATTAGTGCTTTGTGTCGTATGAAGAACCCACAACACAGGCACTTTCATAACATTTTCACATGGTTGCTTTTCAAACTTGCCCTGTTTCTCCAGTTCACCTCCCATTTTGATTCATTAGCATCAAAATCTTCTTGATTTGACTAAACACTAAAACAAGATCAGAAGTTTTTAGACACCTGGCTACCTCTTCTTACAAGAATTTATAGTTCATAATCAGTTTAAGATTGGTTAGTAGAGTATGAGACAAACATTAGCATTGAATATTAGTTCTAACATTTTTATTCATGGATAAATTAAAGCTTCTAGGATCTTGAATTCTCTTTAACTTAAAACTGTCCCCAAAGGACTTAAACTGAGCAGCTATGGAACACATTTTACTAAATATTTTTGTGCATGGAAACTCAGTTATTCAACTATGTATATTACATCATAATGTAAAGAGATGTCTGGAAAGACCCCTTCAGTGCATTTGTTTGCTGTAACTGCTGTCCCCTGTTTACCATCCAAATAGGCTTTTATTTGGAGCAGTCCTAAAACATACTGTCTAAATGGAAAAATAGAATTTTTATTTTGTAACTGAAAACAGTTTAAAGTTGTAAATATTCCTGTGGATATTCATCATTTTTGTATAAATAAATTCATGTTATTTGAATCTGTGTCTTTTTTAAAAAATACCTTCAGGTTTTATGTGTTATGTAGTTTGTGTGTTCAGTGGAACAGGACAAGAGGAAATGGGTTCAAGTTACAAAAGGGGAGGTTTAGAGAAGATATTAGGAAGAACTTCATCCAAAGGGTTGTCAAGCACTGCACAGGCTGCCCAGGGAAGTGGAGAACTCACCATCCCTGGAGGTGTTTAAAAGATGTGCAGATGTGGCACTTTGGGACATGGTTTAGTGGTAGACTTAGCAATTGCTGGGCTAAAAGTTGGACTCAAATGATCTTAGAGGTTGTTTCCAACCTAAATTATTCTTTAATTCTCTAAGTATTTTAGCAGAGCATGTAAGGGAGAGATTTTTCTGTCAGGTCAGTTATGCTGCCTCCTTGTACTTCTCTGACATATGTTTGAAAGCAGTTTTTTGAAAACTTGCAGTAACAGCAGAAGGGGTTTTGCTTCTCTGCATGTTTTTGATAGGGATGTGTCTCTGGTAATCCTGGCTGACACAGCTACAGAGGCATGCCTTCGTGTACAGACAAGTATGAACTGGGTCACTTGCTAAGATAAACCCAAAGTATGTTTTACTGGTTACAGTGACATTCTGCTGTATTGAGGATATCAGAATATCTGACTTAAATAAGCTTTGGTGCAAATCACTTGGCATTTGTTAAATTAAACTGCACTAAGCTCCATCATTTAGAAAGTGGATGGGCAGCTCAAGCTAGTTTGGGAAGTGACACATACTAAAAACTCAGTGTGCTGCAACATTTGACACTTAAAGGAATTGCTTAGCAAGTTAATTTTTCTGACTTAAAAATTCTTCACTGGGTTCATTTGCATTTGGTGTTTGGGAATGACTTTGATCAAAAGCAAAATACAACACTTGCAAGTAATGACTGAACTAGTGATCTTGAGCTAGGGTTGATAGGTGCAAGAGCAGCTGTGGGACTGGGAGTGGGAAGGAAAGAGCAAGGGAATTGATGAGATGAGAGCATACACAACTTTATTAATGTTAACACATAAATTTACTTGTATTCTTTGGGGTTTTTTCCTATCACTGCTCCTCAGATGTTGATGCTTATGTTCTCTGTTTCAGTAGAAATTGCATTAAATGGTCTAAATGATTTTCAGATCATGAAATTGCTCATACAGCCCCAGTGGCCTAAATGATCTTGAAGTTGCTGCTGACCTCTGACCCCAGCTGTAGACCATCTTCACTGAACAGATGAAATAGGAAAAGGATGTATTTAAAGCATAAAACTCTTACCTAAAACAATTAGGATAAACTAAGCGATTAGCTAACACAACTTTGGTGCAAACAGCTGTTGAGACAGCCAGGCCAGCAGCGAGTTGTTGTGGCTCTAACCCAGCAGGAACAGGCCCTCATTGGCAGCCAGGCCATTGCCTCCCAAGGGCTGTTGGGCTGACATTTGAGGATGGAAGATGCAGCCCATGCAGGCGGAGCGCAGCTCTTTCAGACACGGCTGGCTGAGCTGCTGTGGTGACTGCACAAGGCCTGTGCCTCCATCATGGTGCATGTTTCAAAGCCAAGCTGCCAGTCTTGCCTGTGGATCTGCCTGAGCTGGGAGAGCCCACCGAGCCCCCCAAAGCCAAAATGCTGTGCTGTTCACCTGTGATGTTCGATGCCGGCGTGTTTGCGTTTCCAGCAGGGAACTGCACTGGGGCTTTGGAGACTCGTGCTCTCCACTCAGTGGGCAGAACACTCGAGAACTGTGGTCAGTTTTGGACCCCTCTCTTTAAAAAGGACACTGAGGTGCTGGAACATCCAGAGAAGGGCAACAAGGCTCGTGAAGCATCGGGAAAATATGCCTTACTAGGAACGCCTGAGGGAGCTGGGTTTGTTTAGTCTCAAGAAGAGGCGGCTTAGGAGAGCGTCACACATCTCTCACTACAACCTGAAGGGAACTTCTAGTGACGTGGGGGATTGGTCTCTTCTACCGTGCCTGCAGTGAAAGAACTAGAGGAAATGGCTTTAAGCTGCAACAGGGGAGATTTCGAGACCAGAAAGAATCTTTTCTCCGTTAGGGTGGTCGGGCACTGGAACAGGCTGCCCAGGCACGTCGGAGTCACCCGGCCTGGAGGTCTTTTAAGGGACGTCTGGATCTGGGTAATGTGGTTTAAGTGATACAGCAGCAGCGGTGCTGGGTAGACGGTTGGACTGGGCGATCTTAAAGGTCTCTTCCATCGCTGACCATTGTGCGGTGCTGCGCCCGTGCCCGCAGGGCTGCGGCACCCGGCGGGCGCAGCGCTCAGGCCCGGTCCGGCCCGGCCCCGTTAGTGGCCGCTGCCCGGGACCCCGCCCCTCCGCCGCGCGCGAGGCTCGA
>VXAC01002802.1:979599-1056440 GCA_013399225.1 Rhipidura dahli | reverse complement strand
GGGCGCCGGCCCCGCCTGCCGGCCAGAGGAGCCGCGGGAGGAGGCGGCGATGGGCGATGCGCCCCTCGTGCTGGGCCCCGGCCCCGCGCAGCCATTTTGTGCGTGGCGCCGCGGCGGGGGCGGGCACGGCGCTGGCTCCGCGGCCCCGCGAACCTCCAGGCAGGGGACATGCGAGGGCAGCGAGCCGGGGCGACGGAGAGGGCTGGGGGCGGACGGGCTCCGGCGTTGCCCTGTAGCTTGGCTTCGGCTCCTCTCTCCCCCTCCCGAGCCCTGCGACTCAGCATTCCCGGGGGCTGACCGTGCGCTTCCCTGAACCCCCCCTCCACTCTCTGCCTGCCGACGGCATCGCCCCGCCGGCTCGCTCCTATTGAATATCCCTGGCGGCTGTCTGGGTTTATTTGGGTTAAAGGTAGTATGTCCTACGCAGCACCCGCTATCATTTCTGTTGGGTCAGATGACCCTGTCGCTGTTCCTTATTTTGTCTCGTTGGGTGCGGTATTTCTTCTAAGATGCGGAGTTTGTGCAGTCTTTATTTTCTCTTTGTTGCCGGATATTGCTTTAAGTTTAGAAAGCACGCCCGCATGCCTCAGGATGCGCTTACCACTTGCACATTGTGGAGGGAATAGAGGTGATGCCATGTGCCGTGCAAGTAAACTTAAGCAACAAAAGAGGGGGAAAAAAGTCTATAGATACTGGTTTTCCTGTAAGACGAATGTGTGGACATGATTCTTGAAAAACCAAGTTAGGCATTCATTTTTATGTGGAGTCTCTGATCCGAAGCTACCAATGTCAGCAGAGTGGACTTGGGAAAGTAGTGTAGCAGGAAGAGCTGCATCCACACTTGTCATGGAAAAATAAGATTGGAAAAAATTCAAATAGTTTTCTGTAGGACAGCTTCCTGATTTTGGAATTTATTGTATATAAATACAAATAAAATTATCTGATCGGTGGGAAAACATCACAATTTCTGTGCCAGTTCAGGCGGTGTTCATCTGGTGACTCTTTGTAATTTTGTATGGCTTTTTCTGTAAGTTATTTTTCTGAAAATATTTCCCTAAATATTCTCCCCACTCCTTTTAGTCCATGGTTGGCAGTTGTGACATGCAATGTCCAACAGAGTGTTTAGTCCATAGCTTGCTCCTTGCTGCACAGCTTTATTCAGGGCCACCTGTTTGAGGGAAGTCTTAAGGTCTGTGAAATGTTTGCCTGCTTCTCTCTGTATCTTTCTGGGGAGGTATTGCCGAACCTCTCTTATCACAGAACTAAGTATTTTCATGTGATGGTGGTCAGCTGTACATGTGCACGTGTGTGATAATGTAAGGAAGGTGACTGAGGTCACCTGGAGGGGTGTGCTCCCCTCAGCTGCTTCTGCGCTTCCTGCACACTGCTCTGAATGATTGGACACCACTTGCTAAGTCTGCTGCATTCTGCAACGACAAATCAAGATGCTTAATACAGAAAGAAGTTCACAGTAGATAAATTAAATAGCTTTAACTTTTCTACTCGATTCTTATTAGTATTTCTGGTTTTCGTACTGGTTGTATTTTCTTGTGAAATGTACTCTTGAAGGGAACAAGTTTCATGGAAGTTCTGATATCTTTGAGAGTAGTCATGTCCCAGGCTAGATTGTGGGACAGGAGGGGAGATTGTTTTTTTGTTTGGGGTTTTTATGTTTTTGGTGTTTTTTTAAAGTTTACCTTAATTTTTCTGTTTAAGGTTCTTAGCCTATGAAGAGAAAGCCCTAAGCAACCTGTATAACTCCAAAGCTGACATTGTTTTGGGGGAAAAGGGGTTGAACCACATGACCTCCAGAAGTACCCTTCAACATGAGCTATTTCATTAATATATTCTCTTATTAAAGGTCAGGGGGTGTAGACAGGAGTACAGGAAACCAAAACCTAACAAAACCCCGCTGGTACTGTAATGTGCAGTTAAATAGCTCACATGTGAAATACAGCTACAAAATGCTTGTAGCTAATGTGCTAGTCCAGTGAGAACTGACTTTCATCTATGATGTGAAATCTCATATTTACAATAGTAAGGTTAGTTTGCTCCCTGTGCTTATACTCAATTTTTGCTTTAATTTATCGTGTGTTTATTGTATTATGTAATTAAAGTTTGTGCAGCCAGTGAATTTGCTGGAGTTGCCGTAGCATTTGTGAAGGAAAGCAGTCTACCTAAAGGAAGTAATTTGTGTCTAATGTTTGAGTCAAAAACCCTGAAAAAAAGCAGTACCTCTTGCTTAAATAAGGAGCTTGATTGTGTGTAAGGACTAGAGTGGTTTTACTCTAAACTTGTCCATGTTTGTTGTGCTGGTGGGCGAAGTGTGGCTCTCAGCTGGCACAGGCTGTGTGTGTCTGTCCTGCTTCAGCAGCCATCCTGCCTTAAGCACTTTTAATAGTGACCTTTGCTAGCCTGATGCAGATCAGGGAGCTCTCAGGCCTGTGGTGGGTTTAACATCCCCTGTGAAGAAGCAGTGACCTGCTGGGGAGGGTGTGGGGCCACAGGCTCTGGCTGGCACAGCTCTCTCCATTTTGTCACACACAGGCTGCAGTGTGCAACCAACAGTGACCATAGGGGGACACTAAACTGTACCTGGGTTACTTTCTGATAAAGCTTTTACTTTTTTTTTTATCCCCAGCAGTGTTTCCAAGTTGCTTTTAGCACTTTAAACTTGTGTCTGTACATTATTGGCATAAGGTAACCTGCTGCAAAACAGAATTACATCAGTAGAATTTTATGGATAAAACTGCAAAGGAGCAGTTAATTAAATTACTCTTGTGTATGCAGACCTGTCCATATTTTTACCCTTCAGTTGTCAGCTTTTAATTCACAAGATTACTGCATTACTTGCCAAAATCTTAAGTCAACAAAGGATTTATATTTTGTAAAACCACACTCTTTAAAATTCCAGTTCTCTGAGACTGGAAAATGGCTTGTGCTCTCTGAGTCCTGTGTATCTTATGATGCAGTGCTGCAGCTTTTGTAAGGAAATACATTCCTTCCTGAAAATCATGGTCTAAGAATTGCCTTTATGTATCAGTATTTAGGTTCATTTTGTTGACTTTGCCAGGCTTTCTCTAAAAGGCTGTTTAAATTTGTTTAATTTAAATTCCTATTGTTCAACTTGGTAGTAAGCCAGGCTGGACTAAACTCGGTATTTGAATGCTCTTCTTGGAAGTTAGAGTGGAAATTTGAAAAACATAAACCACCAAAAAAAAAAATAAAGCCAAACCCTCTGCTATTGTCATGTTAGCTCTAATAAATGGTTGTTTCATTCCAAATAAGTTGAGGTTGCTGTTTGTAATTTAGCAGTAACTTTGTGGTGTGAGAACTACCCATTTATTGTGGTAATGTTTCCTTTGAAGTATTAGAAGAACAATGTGTCAACATGGCTCTTAATTTAACTTAAAATGAAGATTTTTTCAGAGTGCTTTTCACATGTTGGTGGGAATCAAAAAAATCTCAAACCCAACAGTAAAAAATTCATAAACAGACACCCACAGCCTCTTAACAAAATCTAATCCTGTGTATAGTGGATAAAAAAGGAAAAAATCAGGGAATCACAATATGACCTGGGTTGGAAGGGGACATAAAGATCACCTAGTTCCGACTGCCCTGCCATGGGCAGGGATGCCGTGGTCTAGATTAGTTTGCTCAGAGTCCCATCAAACCTGACCTTCAATGCTTCCAGGGATGGGGCATCCACAGCTTCTCTGGGCAACGTGTTCCAGTGCCTCACCACCCTCACAGTAAAGAATTTCTTAATATCAAATCTAACCCTGCCCTGTTTCAGTTTAAAGCCATTGCCTGTTGTCCTGTCATTACATACCCTTGTAAAAAGTCCCTCTCCATCTTTCTTGTAGGCTTCCCTCAGGTACTAGAAGGCTGCAATTAGGTCACCCTAAGCCTTCTCTTTTCCAGGCTGAACAATCTCAATTCTCTCAGCCTTTCATGGTAGGAGAGCTGCTCCATGTCCTTCCTGTGCTGCTGAGCCCAGAGCTGGGTGCAGCACTGCAGGTGGGGTCTCAGCAGAGCAGAGCAGAGGGGCAGAATCCCCTCCCTCCCTGGCTGGCCACGCTGCTTTGGATGCAGCCCAGGACACATTTGGTTTCTGGGCTGCCAGTGCACATTGCTGTGTCCAGCCTTTCATCCACAAGAATCCTCAAGTCCTTGTCAGGGCTGCTCTCGATCAGTTCATCCCCCAGAATATTTTATATGGGACAGTATCAACAGAGATTTAGTGGAAGGGTGTGTGAGAAACTCGGTTTTGTTGCGTGGAGGTTTTGTTTGTTTGTTGGTTTTGTTTTGTTGTGTTTTTGTTTTTTTTTTAATCTGAAGGAAGCTTCCATGGCTCCGCAGATGTGCAAGTTTGTAAGGGTTGTGTTATTAGTAGTACTGTTGAAGAGGTTTGCTGATTGCTGTAGAGTACTTTCATCTATCAGCTACCTCATCTGTGGCTGTAATTCAGTGAATACTCCAAATGGTTACCTTGCATAACACCTGTATAGGCAATTTGGCAACATACATAAGCTGTTGTAACACTGTGGGCTTTTTTCCAAAAAATAAGTGGTCTTGATTCTGCTTCTACTTGCTTTTCCTGTGTTATGTGTAACAATTGTTGGGTGTAAGGTAAATAAAGTCAGAAGATGAGTTTACAGCTCTACAGTCATGAAGGCAGACTGGAACAAAGCCAGCAGTGGGGCTACCTCTCATGAAATACTTTAACTATACCAGAGGATGTACTGCCTCCACGTGTTCAGAAAGAAGGCTTTGCACTTGCTGTGCCATGTTAGTGTGATCTTTCTGTGCCAGCTAGAATGGACCTGGCTGAAGCTAATCCAGTGAAAGGGGGAGTTTTCAATCAGATGAGCTTCTGGTCCTGGTTCATGGTGCAGCTTCAGCTCTGGTGCAGGGAACCAGTTTGGGATCTTTTTCTCTTTCTTTCCTTTTGCAGGCTTCAGGTAGAGATGCAGACTATGGCTGACATTACACAGGGCAGGTTGACCTGATTAAATGGCTGTCTCCTTATCTAGCTCTGGCATGTGGCCAGTGCTCCTGTGAGTAGACTGCTTGCAGACATCCCCCTTGCCTTTCCTCCTCCTTCCTTTCCCAGTTGGTTGGGGGACTGATGAGCTAAGTCAGCTCACTTGTAGCTGATGGGGCAGGTTCTAGAGATACTATGATAAAAGAAGCAGAAGCCAAGTCCTAAAAGTGGGATAAGTGTCTTTGGTGGTCCACACTGTAAAAATGATTTGTCAGTCATCTGAAAATTTGTCCTAGTGATTCTGTTGCCTCATATTTCCTCCCACTGTAGCATATGCTTACAAGAAGAGGTAGTGAGAGCACTGATTTTAAATTAATTGCACAGACATGCCTACAAATGCATCTTTCTGTATTGCTGTGTGCCTTTTAATTACTTCCTTATGCTTTTGCAAGCATCTCATTTTCCCTTTCTTGCCTGCGGGCCCAGCTGCTTCAGTTTCCTGTTGTTACTTGTCTCATATATATGCACTGTCTAAATCTTGATCTCATGTGAGTTTAAAAAACAGTATGTGGCTGGGTGTCAAGGGTCACATAAATATTCCTCAGTTCATTGATAAAGAAAATCTTACTGCTTTAAGTCTACCAACTGTTCTACCCTCTTGAACAATGTGGTTTATAGAACAATAATCCAAGAACAGCTCATTTAGCTTACTGTGTTCATTGAGCTTTTCCTGCATGAAGCATTGAGCACAGTAGCATCATTTGTCTCACAAATGTGTTTGGATTCCTTGGCTTAATTTATTATCTATAAAGCATTGCAGAAAACTGCTCTAAAGTATAAAGAGCTCTTGTGTGGTTCTCTAAGCACTAACAGGTACATTTAATCATAGAGGGATTGTTAGTGCATTCTATTTTATGTGTAGAAGTTTATTAAATAACTTTGGCATGGGGTATGCTGAATTCTTAATTAGTGTATGATTAGTTTGATAATGGAAATGAGGACTAGTTTCCATTTTAAGGTACAGAGCACCTGTAAGCCCAATGTGATGACCTGAGCTAAAATCCTTAGCTGACTTTGAGGTGTACTGAAATCATTCATACTGAAGCAGTATGACTACAGGGAGAGATAAAGTTTCTTTTTCTTTTCCATTTAGCTTTCTCTTATATGAACTTTTTGAGCTTTCCTAAAAAGTCACGTTGAGCTTCCCATATTTGTCTTTACTGTATGTTGAGGTTTAACCCCAGGCAGCCACTTGCTCGCTCCCCCACCAGTGCGACTGGGAAGAGAATCAGAAGGGTAAAAGCTGAAAAACTCATGGGTTAAGATAAGGAGAGTTCAATAGGGAAAGCAAAAACCACACACACAAGCAAAGCAAAACAAGGAATTAATTTACTGTATCCCATTGACAGGCAGGTGTTCAGCCATCTCCAGGGCAGGTAGCTGGCTGAATATCCAGTGTGATGTCAGGGCAGTGTAATGATTACTTGGGAGGATAAATGCCATCACTCCATCTCCTTCTTCTTCCTCCTTCTGTTTTTATTTACTGAACATGATGTCATATGGTCTAGAATATACCTTTGGTCTCCTGTCCTGGCTGTACCTGCTACCCACCTCCCACCCTCCCCAATTTCCTCACCAGTGTGGCACCACAAAAAGCAAAAAGGGTTTTGGCTGTGTCTAAACACTCCTCAGAAGTAACAAAAACATCTCTGTATTATCAACCCTGTGTTCATGACAAATCCAAAACACATCTCCATACCAGCTACTGTGAAGAAAATCAACTCTCCCCAAGCCAAAACCCGCACACTGATAAAAGAACAAAAAGTAAAGTTCACAGTAACTTCTGCAGTCATAACTATTTAATGTACCCATACCTCTAAAGTATCTAGAACATGCTTGTGTAACCTTATTAGTTTAATGGGTTAATTTAATTTGGAAAGACCCCTGTGTTAAGACACATTCCATATACAGTAATTAGAAGAATCATTATTCATTCCATACATATGGAGTCAAACTGGTTTAACAGTGCCAGCAGGGTAAGTTAAACTACTAAAATTTTACAAATACTGTTTTTGTACCAGTAAAACTGGTCAGGGATATGACACTTTTTTCCAAAGTCAACTGTAGATCTTTGTAATGGACGTCTTTTTCTATGTTGTACTTTCATGCTGATGTGTTTTGTTCTTACTCATTTAAAGGGTATTACATCAGAAACAACACTTGATAGTGGGGCAGCTTTACCAACAGTGTAATATAATAAAATGAGAGATGTTACCATTTATATCAAATTGAGCATTCAAACATAAAGAAATATACTTCTGCTACTACTTTTAAAGTCCTTAGTCAACACTGGTATAATATTTAAAAATACTATTAATAGGAACCTCCTACTAGGACAATTAAAGTTGTGTAAGTTTTGTCCCTGGAAAAGGGTAAGTTAAACAGTGATGTCTTCTGGGTCAACTTAACTGTACTAGTGGAGAGGTTAGTGCTGCTGACTACCAACCTTCAAAACTGCTGCCTGCTCTCGTGGGAATGTTTTCTGACCATTTCAGTTGAAGTGAGTCTGAAATGCTTTGAAAAGTAAGTATTTCATAAGTTATTTTGACTAAAACATTGAGAAAACTCTGGCCCATAAAAGCTGAGGAAGGAATAGAGGAGGGGTTTAATTGGTGCAAGCTAATGAAAGTTTTCCACTGCCATGATGGCCTACAGAGTGCTTATCTAAAGTATCAGTGGAACACCATTGGACTCCATGATGCTGGATTCACCACTACCCGGTTTACACTAACTGAGGATAGTGATGTATTTTAAAATAATTCCGAGTCTTACCAAGAAGGCTCACTAACTCATTTACTAGGGGCATAAACTAACAATATGTAACTTAGACACCAAACTATTTTGGTAGCATTTTGAGCTTGAAGATTGAAGAGAAAAGCAGTAAATGCATTTTAATGCATTTAAGAGGAAGTCTAATGCCTGCCTTCAGTCAGAATGCCTGCTTTTAGATGCTGCCTCTAGCAGATGGAGGGATTGAGCTTTTGTAAGGAAGAGGCATATATATAGTTCTGTCTCCATTATTTTTTTTTGAATGTTTTTGAAATAGTTTCATTTTTTATTTAATTACGTGGCAAGTAATGCTGCCAACACTCAAGAAATAAATTTGAGAGCAAGTGTAGTGATTATCCTTGTAAAGCAGGTCTAATCAGTGTGAGTACAGATGCTGATATTTGTGTTACTCCATACCTAGAGCAACAGAAGCAGAATGTTTCTGTACTGGGTATCTTCTGAGAAGGGGATTTTTCCCTGGCCCCAGAAATTTACCACTAATAAGAAAATATGCAAAGAGATCATCACAGACTAGGGGAATACAAGGGTGCCAGGCTAGAATGTATTGTACATTTGCAGAGGCAGCAATCTAATGATGTTGACAGTCTTAATGTTGTTAATTTGACACAGTTGTCAGCAGCACATCTTTTTAAAGGAAGATTTTAGAAAGGTTATGTTTGTTTTGTAATTTTACATTGTTTCAGATCTTAATGGTAGATCTGCAAAAAGTTGTAGAAGGAAGTAAGAGCTTAAGCTGTGACAGTATCATTGGTTAAATGGCCATGGGGACAAAGCACTTTTTACCACTACATTTTTCAGAAATATTGTGGTAAAAGTAAAGGCACCAGTGCTGAGTGCAGGGAGGCGGTCACTGCCCTGGTCCTGCTGGCCACACTATTGCTGATCCAGGCCAGGATGCCATTGGCCTTCTTGGCCACCTGGGCACAGCTGGCTCTTGCTCGGGTGCTGTTGACCAGCACCCCCAGGCCTCAGCCCATTGTTCCAGCCTACCCAGACCCCTCTGCAGAGCCTTCCTACCTTCCAGCAGTTCGGCACTCCTGCCCAGCTTAGTGTTAGCTGTGAACTTGCCAAAAGTGCCCTTGATCCCCTCATCCAGATCAGTGATAAAGGTACTAGACAGGGTTGACTCCAGTACTGAGCCCTGGGGAGCACCACTGAGTGGCCACCAACGGGATGTGGCTCCATTTACCACCGCTCTGAGCCCAGCCAGCCAGCCAGTTGCTTAGCCAGGGAACAGCACACCTGTTCCAGCCATGGACTGCCAGTTTGTCCAGGAGAATGCTGTGGAAGATGGTGTCACAGGCTTTCCTAAACTCTGGGAAGACAACATCCATGGCCTTTCCCTCATCCCCCACATCATTTTCTTTGCTGGGAATTGAAGGTTATAAGGTGTTTGGGGAACATTTCTCAGTTTTAGGTAGCTTTGAGTTTAGAATATATTAATCATTTCATGTGAGGCAGTTCAGCTGCTGAGAATGTTGGCTGGTGTAACTCAGGAAAAGCAGCTTTTAAAAACATGAAAAATGTGCTAAATTTTAAAGTTTACATAATAGAAGAAAAACAGCTGGAGCATTTTTTTCTGCTTAATTCCTTGCAGGGATGTCTAAAGAGTGATTAAGCATACCTGATGTGAAGTCTAACACAGATACCCTAGGTAAGCAAAATATGGGCTACAAAACCATTTACAGCTGTATCCAAGTTAGCTGAGAATTTGTAGGTAGTTCTCCTTAACCTGTCCTGCTCCCCTGTCCCCAGAGCAAGGTGCACAGCTTAACACATAGCTGCTCCTCAGAGAGGTGACCTTTCTTCTTCACTTAACTGGCTGTGGGCTTGTCTGGCTTCAGAGTGAGCTGCATCAGGCAGCTGGCTGGGCCCAAAGCGAAGGGTACAGTTTCATGGTGCAGTTCAACTGAATTATCAGCTTCCCACCACCAACAGCAGAAATGGAGGTTTGTCTCCTCCTTAAATTTTCCTTCTTTTCTTCCCTCTCTTGACTTACAGCAACATGTTTTCCATTTTATCTGCAATAGAATGAAACTGACTGCAAAATAAATCAGTTCAGTGTGCTTACCTAGATGATTGGTGCATTTCTGCCAGCTGAGTTTTCTGTCCTTTTAGTGAGTTAAAGTTTTACTGTGTGGTCAAAACCATCCCAGCTTGGTCAGGGTGAGCAGGACCTCCTTCCTGGGGGTGAGCTGTAAATTCTGTTCAAACAGCCTTTGAAACTATTCCTTGAACTCTGGAAGTAAGAAAGAGGTTTCTACCAGTTCAGTTGCTTGAACTGACTTCTCAGGGCACGAAGAAATGAAATTATAAACCAAAAATGGAAAATGGGATAGGAATGCCTGTTGCAGCTCTCCATTTCAGTAGTTGATCTGTCCCATGAAATGCTGTCTAAAAGTTTGTAATTGAAATATTGAAGGTGATTTTTTTCACTGTTATACATGCTCTTCAGGGAAAAGTTGCATGGTTTATTGGAGATGATTTCAATTAGTATATTTTAGTACAGAGTAGTGGTGTTACAAATACTGGTTTTTTCAGTGGTTTAGGGATCACTGAGTTAAGTAAAGCAACAACACACAAGAGAACCTACTTCTGAATGTTTATGCAAATAGAAAGTGCAGGTGTCAAAATATAAAACACCATGTGATTGATATGTAAATTCTTGTCAATAATAGCGAGTACCTTCCTTTTCCATTGTGTGCATGCCTCATGTGCTCAAACACAGATGATTTGTCTAGCTTTGACAGCTCGTTCTGCATCCATAGGTTGAGTCTCTCTGTGCTTGTTCCAGACAGCATGAAGAGGTAGGACAGGCTCAAACTTTTCTCCAGGTTCGTCTTCATCATAAGAGTTCAGTCTTGTTTGTGTACTTGAGGTCCTGTGTTCATGCAAGTGTAGTTCAAATGAGTCTCTTTTAGATAAGTTTCAAACATTCACTGCTAATGGTTTATGCCTCTCTGAGAGCTAGTTTCCCTCTGACTGGTGCATCATAGTTGAATGCATATATATTCCTTCACTGCTTTACTCTGAGGTAAAACACATCAGTTTAAATCATTTTCAGTTTTCAAGCTAAGTTGTTTTACTGATACATCTTGACTGTGAGGGCAGTCACATTTGATTTAGGAGAACTAACTAACTGGTGCAAATTAATTCCTCAAAGCCATTTCTTTATTATTTTGTAATGAAGTAGCACTCATTTTTGGAACTGTATATATAAACAGTGCAATATTTTGTTACTAGTACTTTATTTAAAAGAAGAAAACATGGATAAGACACACTGCCTACCTTGAAAATTCCAAGTGCTCTGTGAATAGATACTGTGCTGCAGCTCACTGGGTGCAGAAGTGGGCTGACAGAATGCTTGCAGAAGGATGCTGATACTAGGAGATAATGCTTTTCAGCATAAGCTTCAGTATCATACCTCTATATGCATGTCTGTCATCTTTTGTCCTAATTTAACTAATAATGCAGCATGCTAGTGAGTGATTAAGAATGGTGTACAGTGCCCAAATATTTCTATATTTCCCCTTTCACACATTAATTAGGCTTTAGTATACCATTGGGCACCCCTCCAAGGCCTGCAGTTCTTGTTCTAGTTGGAAAAGATTTCTCTTTCCAATTTTAAGAGCAGAAGTAGCTTGAGTTAAATTTGAGTTAAAAATGAGTTAAATGTTTTATTTGCATGGCTCATTGGGGAGGTTTAGAGATTCTTTGAGGAGGAGGTAATTCCTAGGAGTTCCATAAAAGTTAAAGAATGAAAACCAGTATTAGTGTAAGAGTACTGTATTTGTTCATTCAAGAAGTAGGTATTGGAGTGTTTTTAATTAGCTTTTGTCAGTAAAATTGTTTATATGGTGCTTCATAATTTGTGAATATTCCTTTAAAGTACTGTCTAGTGAATATTTGTATATCTGTAATGTAATATATGCCTTGCCAAATAAATAAGGCATGCATCTGAATCCTTTATACTGCATTCATACAGTAGGGTCTGTTAAATCCCACAAAATTATTCTTATGAAGATTTGGGCTTATGCTGTAGCTACAGTGGTGATAAGGAAATAGCATCTTTTTTTTTTTAACACTTAATTTCTGTGTCCAAAGTACTGCCTCCTGTTAGTTACAAAATTGACCTTCAAGCACTCCTGTTAATACTAAAACAATCTATATGAGTTCAGAACAGGTTAGATTTTCCCCTCTTGATTTGCATTAACAAAACAGTCTGTTCCATTTTTTTAAGATGTTAAACATGTCCCTACTGATGTCATGGTCAGTAAAAGACTTCTGTTCTCTGTGATTTTACTATATTGTTGCTTGTTGGAAAAGCAGAAGAGGAAAAATAGGAAGTCTCTCTGTGAGTTATTTGAATAAAACAATACAAAGTTTTCAAATAGCAAATTAATTATTTTTATAGTATAATCAAACTTTAAATTCTGCAGGGATGTCATCTCATAAAACTGTGAACACACTTATGTGAACTATATTTTCCCCAAGATATTTTTACTTTTAAAACTACAGATGTTAAGCATCTTCTTTCCTTTCTTTGACAGGAAATTCTGGTGATTAGAGATCATGGCAACCATAGAGGAACTGGCCCATCAAATTTTTGAACAGCAGATGGGAGAGGTACATAAATTTTGAGTCCTATTTAAGAGAAATTGAATAATAAAATGTACAGACTGATATGTAAAAACCAAAATCAGAAGAGAAAATTTTTAGAACAGACAAGACTTCTGGGCACTTCCCTCAGAAGGCAGAAAAATGTACTATGTCCATTTTAAAGTTATGCTACAAAGTCTTTTTTGCAAAAGTTCACCCCACAGAAATTAAGAAAAATATAGCAGTGTTTCCAGTAAGTCACTAGCTGTTCAGCTCTGCTGTTTGGGCCTGTAGTGGTTTTCAGAGAGCCATCTGGTTGTGCAATTGCTTTACTCAACTTTAGCTACTAAAGTCAGGACACAGCTTTTACTTTACAGCTATGCAATTCATTTGTCATTTTTGTTTTCACAGAGTTTTACCATGTTCTTCACTTCCAGATATATGTGTTTGCTATGTGTTGAAAGAAAGACTGAAATCCTGTTTCTGCAGATTTCTAGTTTCCATTCTCCGTGACCTGTGTGCAGAATCTGTGTAGTGCAGCCAGAGAACTGCCGGAGATGCACAGATAGTTTGAGAGTGTGGATATGAGTATACATAGTTATCTAGAAAGTTTCAGCATAGCATAGACTATTTAAAATTAGCACCATTTAAAATTAGGTAGAGGCAGTAATTTATTGATCTTAAATAAATTTTATTTTTTAGCTTGAAATATCCACTCTTGTATTCTTGTCTAGACATAGACGTACTTCTCAAGTAATTTTATTTCCTCTCAGCCTTGATTTCAGATGGAAAGGTTGGAATGGGGGATGGAATGGTTAATTCTACTCTGAATAAATTCTCACATCTTTTATTTTGTAGCATCTGAGTGTTGCTAAGGCTATCTCAAAAGGACTTAAGTGATTTATGGGATGTATGATGGGAGTTTTTTTATTAATCGTCCTCCTTATTAGGTGAGATCTTGTGTTTAATGCAGTTTTGTTTTGGGACTATAATTCTTTGTTGAGGGCTAAATAGGGCTGTATTTCCTGTTTAAATTTGTTTCTTTCTGACAGCACAAGGCTAGTCAAAGCTAGCTGAAGTGTACATTCTACTCAGAGGATGGTGTGATGATGGTGTTTAGCCTCTGTGGGGGTTGTTTCTCAATTTGGTAATGTGATTCGAGGAGGCACTGAGCTGACTTAATATCTCAGTAACATGGGAGAGAGAGGGTCCTTTTCCTGTTTTTTTCCTTATTAATTCTCTTACCAACAGCAAGCTAATAATTCAGCCAAAACAAGTGGAAGGTTTTTTGCTGGATTAGCATTGATGAGGGTCTGAGAAGGCTCCAATGAATACCAGAGCCAGCAGAAAGGAGATGGCTGGTAGCCAAAGGAAGGCAGGGGAGAAAACAGACTGAAGGTGCAGTGCTGCAGAGAGCTATTGGCTGTTCCTGTTCACAGTGAAGTCACAGCTCTACAGTTTTCAAGGCTGTTGTTTTGTCAGCAATGTAGATTAGGATTTGTCCTTCAGCAAGGTTTTACTGTGTCTGAGACAGTCACACCGTATTTGGCAGCAGTGCAGCTTAAGCATTCCCCAATCCTCACTTAGCTACTTACCAGTCTTGCTCATGTAAACTCTTGTGTGTCATCATGTGGTGGACAAAACTAGGAAAAAAAATTAATTACAGCCTAGTGGAGGAAGGTCATCTCCCTCTTGGTTGTGATCAGTGTCCTTATTCTGTACAGGGTGCAGCCCAACCAGGCACGTGGTTAGAAGGACTGAAAAGCATCCCCGAGGGCAGTGCAAGCTGGGACTGCTTTATCCAAAATTACTGTCAAAGGTGCATGCCATGCATGGTGTGCTGCCTGAAAGGTGGAGTCAGCAAGGAAAGCAGTCTCACAGGGGCCTTCATGCAGGAACTTACATTCCTGCCTATTACTGCTGTTATTGTTTGGTGGCATTCCTAATCACTGTAAGCACTGAAAAATCATAGTTTAAGATCTAGAGAACTTCAGCAATTTTTGCTAGCATTTATAAGTCTCTTGAATGTTGAAGCAGTTTTAATTGAATTTACAAGAAAAATTGACGTTAGTAGAACCTGAAAAGAAAAGGACCTGAAAGGAAAAGGTGTTCCAGTATGGAGAAGAATGGAAAATGCTTCTGTGTCTCATTGAAATAATGGTCAGAAGTGTTTTGTGACATAGAATTTGATTTCCTTATAATATTAATTGTTGTCCATGAAGGATTTTAAATCACAAAATTATCACAACAGTTTTACAGTGGTGTTCACAAACGTGGTTTTGTTAGGACTTTTTGCATAAAAGCAAAACATTAAAGCAAAATACAACCCTCTCTGTATGGGGCATTGTGCAGTGATTGTCATTTCTCAAATTCTGCCGTCTGCTAGTCATCTTTTTCTCAGTGCAAGATAATTCCTATTTCTACATCAAGATCACATTTTTTGATTAATGTAGGGAAGCTACCTGCCAAGAACCTGTAGCATTCTTCTTTCTTTAATCTGTGGCTGGGTACGCTAAGTATATGGTGGTTCATTTCCACAGTCCTGCCAGTTACTGTAACAGAGGAAAGCTACATAGTTGTTGAAACAATCTGTCACACACATAATACAAAGTACAATTTTTAACAAAATTTGTAGTTGCTCTTAACAGTATTCTTTTAACTGCAATAAAAAAACTTGTATTCTGGATAGAAGCAAAACTGTCAAGCTGATATTTTGTGGGGTTAAAGAGCAGTTTTACCTTACACAGCATGTGGATCATGACATTTTAAGGGAGCAAATGTAAAGCAATTCTGTAATATGTAGCTTATTTTCTAAAGCAAAGGTAAATGCACATAGAACTCTAATAATTTCTGAATCACCATGTGTACCTGTCATTTTGAATGGCTGATGCAGAATTTTAGTGCTTGAAAGTACCTCTCTTGAGCTGTTGTGTAATGAGCAGTTTTTGATCCTTTACTTAAGCAAAGAAGTGGATGAATTGTTTAAAAGTACCTTTACTCAGAAAAATCAGGTATTTTTAGAAAGCAGTGTCCAGAAATGGCTTGGGCAGTAGTTTGACAAGCATTTCTTTTGGTGGTGCTGGCAGCTTAAGCAATCTCCCCAGCAGCTTAACCTCACTCATTTGCTCTGATGCATCTGCTTCTGAGCATTGTGGAGATCTGGACTGAGGGTTTGATCTGTGCTAAGAATAGTCTTTGTTTGTCTGTCTGTTTGCTGGGCTGCTTTTCAGCCTGCATCAGCATCCTATTCCAGATCACAGAATGACTAACCAGCCAGTTTTACCTACCAAACTGAGGGGAGAGGAGCAAGTAGGTTATGAGACTGCTACCAAAAGTAACACCTTCTTGGGCAAAATTTCCAAATCAACCTAGGCTGATGGGAGTTTGTATTTCTGCTGTAACTGGAAGTCTTACCCACTACCCTGTCCCCCTCTCATACTGACTCCAGCTGCATGTTCTAGCCTGCCTGTGTCTGCTGGTGCTAGCATTTAGATGATGGTATGGTTGCAAAATCAGGAAGCTGGTCCAGGAGGAATAAAAAGCCCTCACAGCCTGTTATGAAACAGTACCTCTTCTGCAATATACACATATATTCTCTGTATTAATTGGGAGGGGCAGAGGAGGAATCAGAACTGCAAAAATGTTTTGGAGCTACCTGGGAATTTAAGACAAAAATTTCAGTTTGAAGGCGTCTGTAAACTTTGTAAAGACAAATTCTCTTTGTGGTGCAAAAAATCTGACCTTTCTGATCAAGCTGCTACAAATGGCAGTTCTCCTTAATTTTTATTGACAGGTAATGTAGTGAATAATACCTTCCCCCATATGCCGTTGCCTGTAGGATGTGAAGAATTTTTAAAATATTGATAATTGTTAAAACACTTCTATTAATTATATCTAAGAGCATTCACACAGAGATTTTAATGTAAGATACACTGCTTGCTAACTTCATGCAATTCTTAAATTTTCCCTACCTTTGTTATAGTTCCCCAGTATAGAATTCTTTAACAGAAAAGCAGAATTGAAACTGCCAGTTGCTGTGTTTCCATACAAGAAAACCTTCTGTCACTCAAGCAAGCCATTAAAGTATATTTAGTGCAAACAGCACAGCTGTGATGATAGACATTGTGTCTCATGAACACCAACAGTGGTAAATATTCAGTTGGATTGACATACTTGTCATGGACTTGTCGACAATTAATCGCTTTACTTAAAGTGTTTGTAAATTTCTCATTGGAAGGTATTTCAGAATGAGTTTAAAGCAAAATTTTCTTATTAGAAAAGTAAGGCGTTGAATTAGATTACAAGTGTTTGCATTCTTTATAGAATAAGAGTGTCAGACTTACCATGGCCTTGTTCAGAGAAACCTTAAGGTTTAATCCATTAAGGTAGTGGATCCATTAAAATGGTATATCCATTGTCAGTCCATTGCATTTGTTTCTTCTTTCTAGGTTACACATTCCCAGGAATCTGTTACACAAACCCTAATGGATGGGACACCACAACGAATACAGATTGTCCCTGCAGATTCAGGCCTCTCTTTATCACAACGTATACAGGTATGCTTCACCTGATGCATTTTAAAAGCAGAGATGAACTATTTGCTTCTGCCAGTTTTCACATGCAATTCTTTTTTGTTTGCATCATGTTACTTGCTTTAATGTAAATATTCAGCCTTGGATGGCAGAGACCTTTTCTATATAAACAGAAATAAAACATCATTCCAATCTTCCCTTTCTTTTTTCCTTTTTTTTCCTCGTAAGAATTTTCACATTACAAGAATATTAAATCACTGAACAGAAAAGAACTTTTTCCAACATTGTAATGAAACTATTCTTTGAAAGCTGGATATTTTGTAGATGTGTTAGTTCAACTAAGTTGGAGGATTTCTACATTTTGGAGCAGAAGCAGGGAGTGAAATACTGCATTGTATCTTTGAAGTCATGAAAAAGTGCAGGGAAACTTAATGTCTGAGAAGGACCTCTGATTTTTGGTCATCCCAACCTGTGTTGTATGTCTTGGTATTATAATCCATAGCCTGCCCAGGTAATAATCTCCAGTTGAAGTAAGGCTATGAAGTTTTTGGCAGTGTAGATACTTTAATCAACATAGAAATGTGTATATGGAAACTAGGAAGATGTGGGGAATGAAATTTTATATTTTATGCCTTAAAAGTCACTGCAAGTCCTTGGAAATATTTTATTTTTAATTTTCATCTTAGAGAAAAATGTCAACCGCAGAATAAATGTAAAAAATACTCCCAGATGTGTGTTGTTCATACAAAACCATGTTTAAGTGAGCCAGCTGCTAGTAATCTTGGCTGCTTTTTCCTTTTACTGGCTTCACTCTAAAACATTGTCCTCTGCTTTTTTCCTGTTTTGGTGCATTATGTTCAAGCTTTCAACCTTCCAAGGCTCTTCATAACTACCCCCTGTACATGATGGGGTTTTTTAAGATTCATTACCCACCACTGGTACTCTAGTTGTGGTATCTGTCTTACCTATCCAGTAGGTCTTCATTCTTTCAGCTGCCTCCACTCTGTGTCAACACTTTGTGTACAGCTGTACCTTTTATTAAGTAGTTTGTGTTCCTCAATTAACCACCATCTCTTATATCTTTTATTTTCATCCTCCATACCTGTACACTCTAATATCCCTTTAGTGTGAAGCCATTAGATGTAATTTCAGGATCAGAATATGAGACAATGACATAGCCTTTACTGTTGAACTGTGCTGTTGGTTCACAGCCAGTGGCAGACTTCTAACCCTTCTGTGACAACTTTTTTTGGGGGGAAGACGTTCCCATTGGTTAGGCACTGTAGCTACTGCAAATATAGTGAATGTAGAATAGTTGTATTTATGAGGTCAGGGACTTTTGTATAGTTTTTCACATCTTCCGTAGCTGGAAGGTCACTTGTTTCTAACACAGCTACTTTGTCCCTTGTCTTTTTGCATCATGCTCATTAATTCTGTCTTCAAATTTGATGGTAACACTTCAGTTGTTGTCTCTTGATATGTGTGGAACAACACTTAGTCAAATGGCATCCTTCCTGCAAGAGACATCTACAAACTTATCACCAGTAACAAACAGTAGTAAAAACTTCGCTCAGAGAAGAATTTATGTGAAGAGCAACATAGTTTGTAGGAATAAATATAACTCAGTGAAATGTCCACCATAAATTTTAGATTGAATAATTTTGAGTATATATTTCCAATCAGCGTTTTTTACTTTATTATTATTAAATGCACCTAATTATCTGAAATCTTGAAATAAAAAAATCCTCAGCAAAAGGTTCTTTAAAACATGTTTCATTAGTCACTCTTCTTAGGGAATGCTATTATTTCTTCTGGGAGAAAAGTTGAATGCCAAATTTGTTCAACAGACATTTCTGCACAAAACTGGCTGTTTTAAATAGGTGTATTAGTTGTCTGTGTTTAGACACTTTCTTTTTTCTAAAATAGGAACACACAGTTACTGAGGTGTTTAATTTATTGAAATGATGTTCAAATGGAAGTCAGAACTTGTTAACAGACAAGGCTTAAAAGCAATAAAGGAAAATACTATCTTCCATTATCATCAGGGAGCTTAAATGAAATACATGAGGGTAGTATATTTTTCATGCAGTCAATCCTGAATTGATATATTCCTGTTTCATAGCGTTATCATTTTAGCAATACTGAGTTTCAGATTATTGAGAAAGATAATGTGTTGTCACTGAGTCGTGATGGATTCTCTTTGGAAGAGAAGTGCTTTTTTTCTTCTCTCTGATTTTTTTTTCTCTTACCTCAACATTTAGGTATTGCAGGTTGCTATAGTATGGTGAACTGCTCCACTTTTCAGTGTCCCAATTGCAATGTAGATGGAGTTTTTGCAGGTGTATGGCCATAAGAGGTCAGCTGCAGACAGAACGTGCTTAGTTGTTTAACCTGCTTTCTTTTATGCCTCTGTCAAATGCTTGTCAGCTCAGAAGCCACTTGTGAAAGTTGAATAGCTTTGTGTGGATATTAATGTAACACTGTATCGTGTAGTGAAAACTACCTGGGCATCCTCCTAGAATTGCAGGAACTCATTTGAAGAGTTGGGACTCTATTTGTTAAATAGAAGGTGAAGTAAATTTGTATGAAGTAGCAGTGGTTCTTTTGCCTACTGTCCTGCCATATTTATCTACAAGTATATATATATTTTTTTTTTAATTACACAGCTGGACTACAATAGGAAAAAAGATAACTTAGTATATATATCCCAAAAATAATTTCAGCTGTAGTTCAAGTTTGTGTCTTCACTGTTTGGGATATGCTGGTTTTTGAGTATACTTTGTATAAACCTAACTAGATGGAGTATATACCTTTTATGGGGTACACACAGTTGCACTTTTAAGATTTGATAGGGAGACAGATTTTACATAAGAGTATCTTTCAAAGAGCAAGTCTGGCTTTTGTACATCTATGCACCCTGTTGAGGATAACATATATTGGATTTTTCCTAATCCCAGTAAAACAGATGTGTTTGGAAAGAAGGGAATGGAATATCAGCTACTTTGAAAACTGACAAAAACTACACAGGAAAAATAAAGATTGTAAATGAAGGAAAACAGAACAAAGAAAAGGAAATTAAGGAAAGAAGGAAATTAAAATGGCGAGGAAGTTTGCCTTCTAAAGAATACAGAACATAAAGGAATTAAAAGAAGAAATAAGGGACTGCTATAGCCATTTGTGGTCCCAGACATGTGGATATATGAAAAAA
Source organism: Rhipidura dahli (assembly GCA_013399225.1). NCBI lineage: Eukaryota > Metazoa > Chordata > Aves > Passeriformes > Rhipiduridae > Rhipidura > Rhipidura dahli. The sequence goes on along the minus strand of VXAC01002802.1, from coordinate 1,036,264 downwards.
CTGGACAGAAAATTTATCATGCTGATAATTATTGTTAGGTTTTTGTATTGTCTTCTCACCCTACACCCCAAATCCCATGATAATTTTTGTCCTTTAGCATTTAGAATTTTATCATTGTACCAGCATTTTTCTCTTAGAGAATCTTTTAATCATATTTTGCAGAGAAAAAGAATCAAAATTTGATCCATTAAAATATTAAGAGCCCAAGGTCACCTGAAGGAAACACATTCATTTTTTGTATTTTGAAACTCAGGATTTCTGAATATTTGAAAGTGGCAGTATTGTGTTATAACTGCTAAATTGGATACTCATCACTGCTTATCTTTTTAAAATGTAAACTGTGTAAACACAGATATTGAGCATTTAGAGAAAATAATAAACCTGTTGTGAAGGTGCAGTAGCAAAGCTGATAAAAAACTCATGTGAAATTATGCTTCGTTCTGTTTTTTTGTGCCATGGTTCTCTACTTAGGAAATATAATCAATATTGACACCTCAGTTACTATGGAACTAGTTATGGTAAGTGTTAGACAATGAAATAAATGTCATCCATAATAAAAACAAAATTTATATCCGTAATATGAATGTTGGGGATGTGTAGGCAAATATAAATGTTTGGCTGTAGTTTAAAAAACAAGTTAATAGGAACTATTTTATTGATGTGTAATTCAAATTAGTTTGCAGGAAATAGTCTTTGTAGGATAATTCTCTTTAGTCTCCAGAATAAACCAGGCAGTTTTCCATATAGGTATTTTGATGGAGAAATGATGTGACTAAAAGTGAGATTTGTAATGGAATATGTATGTATGTAATGTTGATTATTTTCTCTAAGAATTATAATCCTATGACAAAGTTGGCAGAAAGTGGAGGATTATTTAATAAAATTCCTTTGTATTTGTGCTTGAAAATAGGGATAAAATGGAAAAAAGCAGCCTGTAGCTCTGTTCTTGATTATAAAACAAAAATGAGTTTTTTCTTAGAAAAAGACAAGAAAAAAAAAAGACAGGGAAAGAGATTCTGTTTCACTTATTCTATTTAGAAATGTGTATGTAGAAGAAGGTCCCTACAAAATGAAGTTTAAAATGTATATAGAGGTGAAACAATATAATTGTTCTTCTTGCTGTTTGATGCTTACTTTTTTCACTTGGACCTCTGCATTTGTGGTTTTAAGAAGTTTTTCACTAAGTAACCAAACCGCGGAGGTGCTGTGAGCACTTCATGTAGGATGTAGTAAATTCAAGATTTAAGATTTCTCATAACCTGATGGGTCTTAGGGTTCAGCTACAGGCATGCCTTGAGTTCTGGATGCTAGAATTGTCAAGAGTTTCAGTACTGTTGTAAAAGCATGTGCCAGTTGTAAAAATTGAGTACCAACTCAGGTTTTGACTTCAAACACCCTTGACTGACATGTGTTTCAAATACAGTGAAAATCCAGGTTTTTGCCTGAGTTTAATTCGCTCTTGTGTGATAGAGGGGAAGATGATCCTGCTTCTCAAATGTGAAAGGCAAAATTCCCATTTTCTTCAAGTGCCCGGATTGGGTCCAAAAAGTTAACTTAAATTACCATAACAATTTGAGATAAATGTATTATTAGATTGTCACAGATCAGCAGACGGGCCAGAAGATTCAGATTGTTACAGCACTTGATCAGAGCTCAGCAGGCAAGCAGTTCATCTTAACAAATCATGATGGCTCTACCCCGAGCAAGGTGATCCTTGCCAGACAAGATTCCACTCCAGGAAAAGTTATCCTGGCAACTCCAGATGCTGCAGGTGTCAACCAACTGTTTTTTGCATCCCCTGATATATCTGCACAACACATCCAGGTAGATAATCCACTTTACTTTGTAATCTTCATTCAAATGGGATAAGAAAAGATGTTTTATTTCCAAATAAGTCTGTCTGGGTTCTCCTTTTTGATCTTTTTTAAAGTATAATTTTCCTTACACTACGACTCATTGTGGATACTTAGAAAATATGAAAAAAACTTCTTTAGTAAATTTATTGCTTTTAAAATTTTTATGCTGGCTCATGATGTTGGAAAGAATACAGTTATTTTTATTGTCATTTCCAGATTCTGCCATGCCAACAGTCCTTTATTTCTGCTTGTCAACTCTCCATCTGTTTTCATGTGTTGTTGAAAAACATACACTTTTCTCCATTATCCTTAACTTTCCTTTTGCTTGTTTTCCTTTTTGTACACTGTTTCAGCTGTTCAGCTGTGTGAATTGTAGTCCACAGTAGTGCTCAGACTGTTTAGTAGGAAAAACATTACTCCATGGGGATGAGAAAATAACACTAATGATTTTGGGTTTACTAATGTGATGTTGTTACAGGATTGTAAGTCCCTAAACTAGTCCCCCAGTGCACCTTACTCTCATGCTACTTCATAGCTGCCACCCTCCAACTTCCAGGCTTTCTGTCCCACATCCTCGTCCTGGCAGGAATGGGATGGCACTGATGTGAATAATGTCAAAAACATGCAAGAAGAGTTAGGAGATGTGACCTCCTTCAGCATGAAGTAGGAGGTTACTGCACTCCAGCTAAGGTACAGTTACTGCATATAAGTCACCCATGCACATTTATGCTGCTGTTAAAATGTCAGCAATAGGCCAGGCAGCACTCAGATAGCTGCATTCCATTTAGTCCCTTATCAAACACTTAAACATTATGACCATTAACAGCTGCTTAAGGAAAAATATTAAAAGCTGGTCAAGTAAATAATGATCTCTCTGAGCATATCCTTTTACTTCCATTAGCTGATGATAAAGACCAACCTCCTGATTTGGAGACTGCAGTAAGACCATCATATTTGATAGGTTCTCTTAAAGTTAAACAACCTTTTGTGTTATTTATATAGACCAAATGAGCTTTAGTCTGTATAATAGCCTATAATATTGTATGGTGTGCAGATAATACTTAAATTGATTTGGCCATCTGAGAGAAGTGTTTAATTGGGGGTCTCTTGCTATACTGTAAGATACTATTAAGGATTTATGCAAGGGTTTATAAATCACTATGATACCCTCTTTCAAGTAATCTGTTTTCAGCTGCAGACCCTGCAGACTGTTTAGTTTGTGCTCTTCTGTGAGCCAGTCCACTCTGATTCACTACCCACACATTGTGTAAGCTTGAAAGAATCTCTATTATATAATACTTTTGGTTTTGAAAGTCACAGTTCCTTGCAAATGGACATCCTAGGTCCTTGCTCCAAAGAATTTGATTACTGTGAATAGGGGACCAGTAGCAAAAGCCAACCCTATTGAGAGGCACTGAAGCATGCTTAGTGTTATCATGCACTTTGTATTTTAGGTAAGCCTCAACAAAGATACAAACCAGTGGGATATGAGTAATCCACATAAAAATTATTTTCGAAGACAATTTAAGAGATGAGAAGTGTGCCACACTGGTTTAAAAAGCAAAATTCTGGAAAAGAGAAAATCTGTACAAAAATTTGAAAGCTGTAGTTCTGACTGTATTATTTGGGCAAAATAGGTCAGTGTGAGAGGCAACAGAGTATTCTGTCACTCCAGTTAAATTGTTCTGTTGTCTCCTGATACGTACGGGTAAAAATTTCCTTTGTCCATTTAAAAGTTCATGAAATACAGAGTTCCATTCATCTGTTGTTCACCTGCATCCTCTTTGGGATCTTTTGTATTTTTTCCCTCAAATGATCTTCCTATCTTCAATTTCACCTGTTTTCTTCTTCTTCTGTAGCCTTCATTTGAAATGCCCATCTGTTTGTTCTGCCAAAAATCTCTCTGTTACTGCATCTTATCTTTACACTGACTCATTTGGCAAGACCCTTTCTCCCATCCCCTATTTTAACTTCAGTGGCTCTTCTTCATATTAATCATTTTTATTCTTCATGTTCAAGGTCAGTTAATGAGTTCTCTGAAACTGGGATTTTTATCTCCTCATGGGCCGATTCTGTAGTCCTTCCATATGTGGAACTTCCCATTTCAGTGCAGCTTTAATTTATGGAAGGACTTAACATTTAATTTATATATATTTTATATAATATAGTGAAAATACATAACATTAATACTGGAAATTTGGAAGGATCAAAAGGTTAATGTTCTTTTTATTCATCATCTTCTTTTTCTTAAAAAGTTGGTGTTTTTTTAAAGAAAACTTAAGGGATGAATCTTGGGGACAGTATTGTTAACAAGGCTAACTAGAAAGAAGTATGCTTGTTAAACTTTCTTACATATATCATCTGTACTGTGTTCCAAAATCTAAAAAGCACAATTTCTTAATGTTCTCTGTAGAAGAGAGAGTACTTTCAGTTACTTCCCTTTTTATTAGAGGTCTTGTTCTGAATAAGTGAAGCGAGAATGAGGAATCTGGCTTCCCTTTAAGACACAGTAGAAGTTAAAAACTCTTCAGTCTTCTAAACTGTATTCTCTTTTTAATGAGAAGAATATTTTTTTCTTTTCTGTGTCAGGATGATGTTTGGTTGTTACTTGTGATTTGTGTGTTCCTTTTTTAAATGGAGTTTTTGCTGTGCTTCATTTATGTTGCAGTGGGATAATTTTCAAAGATTAAGTGGAAGGTTCTAGTGCCTACGCTGTAGTACTGGGATTCTAAAATTATGTGCTTAAAAAGCTTTACAGATACCAGAGATAAATAAATGGGACAAGACAAGAATACCTTAATAATGTCAAACTGTTACTTAAAGCCAAACTATAATACCAATTGTTAGTTAATGATAGTGTCCAGAGTACATTTTCTTTTGATCCAAGTTTATGTGTATTATAAAAAAAAGGAGTTAATAAACCTCAGTGTAGATCTAGTATTCTTTACAAGGGATTTTTGTTATGTTCCATCTGTTTAATGCTTCAGTCTCTTTTGTACTATGGATGAGTCATTAGTATATAAGTGTAATATTGAGCAAAAGGTAAGAATATGCTGATGCTAAAAGTTTTTCAAAATGTCAGTCCATTTCGCAGAACAGTGTTTAGAAAAATGAAATCTTGAATTCTTCTCAGAAGCATTACAAAGTAAAACTCTTGTTCCCTCCTGACAGGGAGGGCAGTGGCATGGCAGGTAGCTACTTTGTGTCTCTGAAGACTATTAGATGTAATCAAGAAAACATGATACTTTTTAGATTTAGTTCCATATCTTAGGCAAAAACCACAAGCATGAGATGTATTCTACTATCTAGATGGTAAGAAAAAGAAAAATTAAATTCTTTCACACTTTTTTTTCAGATTTTAACAGACAACTCACCCAATGAACAGGGCTTAAATAAAGTGTTTGATCTGTGTGTTGTATGTGGAGACAAAGCATCAGGTATTTATTTGTTTTCTTTCTTTCTTTAAGGTGGTGCAATTTTATAAAAGCAGTTTAAAATTCTTATAACAATTTGCATGCATACACATATATAAATCTCTCTACATGCGGTGGAGAATTACACTAAATGGTACTCTAGTATTCATGGATAGGATTTATTGTTGTTTTACACAGAATCATAAAATATCCTGAGTTGAAAGGACCCACAAGGATCACTGAAATCCAACTCCTGGCTCTGCACAGCACCATCCCCAAGAGTTACACCATGTGTCTGAGAGCATTGTCCAAACAATTCTTGGGCTCTGCCAGGCTGGTGCTGTGACCACTGCCCTGGGGAGCCTGTTCAGTGCCCAGACACCCTCTGGGTGAACAACCTTTTCCAGACATCTAACCTAAAATCCCCCAGACCAGCTTCATGCCATTCCCTTTGGTCCTGTCACCAGAGTGAGGAGATCCGTGCCTGCCCCTCCGTTTCCCCTGGGGAGGAACCTGCGAGATCTCCTTTCAGCAGGGAGCAAACTTTCTAGAAAATAAAATCAGTTACTTTTTTGTCCCAAAAATTGGCAAAGTGTAACATTAAAAATACAGTTGCTAGAGCTTTAAATACATGTCAAACTTCACCCATCTCGAGGAAATTTCTGCCAAACTTCAGGCAAAGATCTGGTTTGTTTATTCGAATAGTTAACACTTCTCTGACTCCCCAGTGGAGGGCTGGAGACACCTTTGAGGGGCTGGAGATCCCAGGAGGTGTTCCTCCTGTGCTGGCCTTGGAGTACTGAGTAGTGGTAATGACTTTGGGGAGAGTGCCATGTTTCTCTGAGCATCTGTAGGTTTTGGGGAGCCTTCCATGTCACAAGCAATGTAATGAAAACTGCTTGCAGACACTCCCAAGCTGGAATCCAAGAAGCTACATCAAAGAGGAGGTGAAGAAGCAGCACGAGTATTTTCCAGATTGCATATTCATAATCCAGCTGCCACAAAAATGTTTCACACTTTATTCTTTTAATATATATGATGCTTTTGAAATTTCACATTTTAGTAGTGGTAAAAAGGTTGTGATAAAGGAATCTAGAAAACCTGTTAGAATTTCTCGAAACTTCCAGAAAGAATCTATATAAGTGTTTTCTCCTCAATTAGGTCATGTTTGTGATTTATTTTTGTAATGTGCTGTAGGTATCTCAGGGGTTCATAAATTAAAATTGTTGAAACTGCCAAGCATGCCTTCATCAATCCTTTTTAGTAATGTTTATAGTTGATACAAAATCAAAATAATTTACTTCTAAAAATAATTTTAAAAACTTTCTGTAGTATATCATAGAAATTTTTGTATTATACAGAAAACTCACGGAACTGGTCTTAAAAAAAATTGTAACTATTCTAGATTATTCTTTCATTGATGTTTTACTGAAAGAGCTATGGATGTACCGTTACCCTGTTAGGAAAATGAAAGGTGAAAGGAAAGCTTTGAAATGATTGCCTACTGCTGTCAAATGCTCAGATACCATGTTTGCACTTTCCATGGTTCCATTAGATTTAATGCATACAATTTTGACAGCTGAACTTCTAATGAGCAATCACAGGGATTGTCTGTAGGAAAAATTGCTAGAGAAATGTATAAATTAAAATATTTTTGCTATATTCTTACTAACCTGTTTTCTTAGCCTAAGGAAATAATCTAGTAAGCAACTTGCCTATTTGTAAAATCCTGTTCACATGCTTTGAACTAGAGAAATGGTTCACTTGCTTTTTTATGTTGTTTTATAGCCCCAATATATTTTAAGATCTGAAATCCATGGAGAAGAAGAGTGTTCTTTTTCTGGGGAAAATAGCTGATACTTTGTTTTTAATAAACATGTACTCTAAAAAAATAATACTACACTGTAAAATTATTGTCCTGCTTTCTGTTACTTTGTTACTAGGGCGTCATTATGGAGCAGTAACTTGTGAGGGATGCAAAGGATTCTTTAAAAGGAGTATAAGGAAGAATTTAGTTTATTCCTGCCGAGGAACAAAAGACTGTGTCATTAACAAACACCACCGGAATCGCTGTCAGTATTGCAGGCTGCAGAGATGCATCGCCTTTGGGATGAAACAAGATTGTAAGTCTGAATAAGAGCTTGCCCTGGCAGCTGCTTCATGCTACAAAAGATATGCTTTGTATAGATACAAATTGTTATCTTGATTATATATTTTTAAATCATTGTTTCTTTTTCAGTTAAAGAATTGTACAAGTTTTGTGTATCAGAAATACAAAATGCTTTCAAGTTTTTTGCCTTAAAAACTTAATGAGCTCATCCCATGTGATGAAAGTGAGGGAATTGTTACTCCCATATGGCAAATATCAACCATGTCTGCATTTTTTTTAATGCAGTTCAACTTTTTTATGTGTAAATTAAGCTACTGATTTTTTTAATTCTACTTCCTTTCAATTTTTCCATAACTGAGATTACTGGCAATTACTGTTCACTTTTGGCAAAGCTCTGCAGAGACAGTTATTCACAAGGCAGAGACCCATAGTGATCTAAAGTTCAGTTCTTACCAACTCTTGCAGATTCCATGTTCCTTTTTAGCCCTCCATACATTAGATGTAGTGGTATTGCAGTATCACAGCAGTATCAGAATACTAAATGCACAGAAAATCACACAAAACAAAAGTTCTTCGGACCTAATACTGTGACGCTGCTGCTACATACAGTATTGGTCTTGTGTTCTGCTTTCTGTCATCCTGCTCTTATTTTGCTGACCCTCTTGAACCTCTGTGGACACTTTCCTCCTTGCAGCCCTGCTTCTCTCAGCAGAAATCAGTAACACAGAGGAAATAAATTCAGAAAGGGAGGAAAAGCTGGGGCTGTAAAAGTGGATCTTTACCCTCTAGTTCTGCTGGCAGTTAAGTAAGAAATGGCCCCTCCACAGAAGACTTTTTAAGCAGAACAAATTCACTGGGGTTAGGGATCAGAAGGCAGGAAAATAATCTCTGGGTCATGGGGGAGTACGGAGTGGAGGAGAGGATTGTTTGGTGATGAGAAGTCTCATTCCTCAGTGGGGTGGGAAAAGGAAAGACAACTTAGCATCACCTTGAACTGTAGCTCCCTCAGTGGGGGTTATTTGTCACTTGAAGAAGACTTGGCCTTTTCTCAGCAGATTCACACCCTGTAGTGAGCACAGCATTTGCAAAGAAAGATGAAATACTTGCCTCCCTCTCCCACCCTTTAAAGCACTATTTCTGGGTTGCAGGTTGGCTTCAATGGCATTGCCAATACTTGATATTATGACATTTGGGGTTTAAGATACTGATCAGTATCAGTGTAAAAGTTTGAATAGCATCACAGTCTACTGCTATCTTGAAAAGTTTTTAATTTTTTATCTCAAGTTACACATTTTTTACATTTCCATTTTCCCCATAGAGGATAATACTCTTCAAAGCAAGGTGATCTATCTGTAGGCTAAAGCCCAAATTCATTCCACCTTGTTTCACTGAGCCATTAAAATTAAAAATCCACTTCTCTGAAGTCAGTGACTGTGAGTCAGGGTGTTGCCCAGATTGATCTTAAATGGTCTGAACTGAACTTTTTAAATGTACCTTTCCTCTGTATTGTCTAAGGTTCTAACTTGAGAAGCTTCTTTAGGTGCATGAAGTTACGTGGGTTCAACACAGACCCACAGTCCATAGAAAAATGTACCATGGGTCCTTTACCAAGCAAGTGAGAGTGTAGGATAGTGAAACTGAGAGAATGCTTCCACTTTGATTCAAGTTAAAAATGAAGGGATGTCTCCCTTAATTGTAACTTGAAAATGTTATGTGAGTTCGATCTCAGACTTTGACTACTACATCATTTCACTTAAAACTCATCACAAGTCAGTGTACTGGTTTTTATTTAACTTGTTAGCTTGTTGGTTATGGGATATATTTGATATATATTTTAGTCATTTTTCAGAAGTACAAATCATATTAAATATTAAATAGAGAAAAAAGTATTATTTTTTAGTCTAATTCAGGATGTGATTTAATAGTTGGGTATTATTTCTGTAGCTGTACAGTGTGAGAGGAAACCTATTGAAGTGTCAAGAGAAAAATCTTCTAACTGTGCAGCTTCTACAGAAAAGATCTACATTCGGAAAGATCTTCGTAGTCCATTAGCTGCAACCCCAACTTTTGTAACAGACAATGAAACAGCAAGGTATGTAAATTGGATTCAGAAGTGGCTATCTCTGTCTTCTGAAAAAGGAAAATTCAGTTTTTAAATTAAGCAAAATGAAAACTTGTGCTCTTTTCTGTTAGATCAACGGGTCTGCTGGAATCAGGAATGTTTGTTAACATTCATCCGTCTGCAATAAAAAGTGAGCCTACAGTGCTGATGACTCCAGATAAGGTATGTGATGATGTGACTGATATAATAAGTAGACCTAATTGCTGTAATTGTATACGTAAGGAGAGAAGGGTGTTCTATTTGGTTAATCTTTAAAACACTCCTTTACGACATTCACCTGTATTATAAATGCCTTCTCTTTACAAGAATCCTCTTAGCCTCACACAGTAAAAATGCTAAAAACACTACGAAGTAAATGCCCTTCTTTCACATTTTTAGAGAGTTTTAAGGGCTGTATTATTTTAATTTTTGTATTGGGATAATCCTGACACTTGGCTTGCTCTTTTGTACAAATAAAATGGGGTGTTCACAAAACTTCTCTTGGCATTGTCACAGTGCATTTTGTAAATATGGTTGGATGATTTTTCTCCTGAATCACTATTTTTTTGGCAAAGCTGATAAGACCTATCTCATCAACAGTCTTATTTCTGAGCTGGTTTTCCTTTGCTTCCATTTTGTTGCATGTAGTGATCCAAGTGGATCTTTACGTAGCATCCTCACTTAGGCACAGTAGGAAGCACTGGTGTTTTTGTAGCTGATACTAAATTACCTCATACTGTTTTCATGCATTTTGCTTCTCTTGTTCCGTCTGGTCTTAGAAGCATCATACTTGTCTGTAGTAATGTACTTTTTTTTTGGTGGGACAGGGTGGGACACCTCCTACTGTCTCTGAGTTACTAGCCAGTACTGAATCACTTTGTTCCTTTGCAGTTAAACAAAGATATAAACACCAAAAAGACTCCACAGAATTCTTTTTCTGCTTGTTTATAAAGGTGACTTCCCATTCATTCCTTCTTCTCAGACATTCTCCTACCCTGCTACTTGTGATTCATTTACATGGGGAAGGAAGATGCTAAAAATATAGTCTAGAGCAGTCTTATATTCCTGGTGACGGACTAGTGCATAGAGATGTAAAATCTTCTTTCTGCACTTGCTTACCATCAGTAGTATTCTTTCTGAAAGTGATAGCTATTACTTTCACAAGTGAATGTCAAAATATTTCATATTGTAGTTGCAGTGCAGTGTCTAATTTCTGTATTGTGGCTACCCATGTACTGAGAACAGTTTTCTTACAGGTGTGTCTTTGTACATGCTCAATTCTTCATTTATGTGAAAGTTAGACTCTTCTCTTGCAGGTTAACTGCTGCCAATTAACTGAGAATTAAAAGCTATTCTTTTCCCTTAGGTAGAAGCATGTCAAGGAGATTTAAGTACACTGGCAAATGTGGTGACTTCATTGGCAAATCTCAGTAAATGCAAAGACATGTCACAAAGCAGTACAGAGCTGTCCATGATTGAGAGTTTAAGTAATGGAGATGCATCATTATCTGAACCCAAGCAAGAAGAACAAGCTAGTAGTGATGTTACAAGGTAAGGCATGTTACACTTTAAAATACTATTCTTTTCAAGAAGGTCTCTGTCAATTCAGATCATTAATTAAATCACCACAATGTAGGAAATTTATCTGCTTTAAAAGTAATAGTAATATCAGTGTAAGCTCAATGTAGACAATAAATACTGTGAGATTCTTTCAAGTGAAATCAAAAGACAGTTCCATTAGATAAATAAATCCTTTTAGTTGTTTGTACTTGAAGTTAATTTCACTATAAATGTTACAGCTGATTTTCTTACTTTTTGGTTCGTTAGGTCTTGTACTATAGTGTTAGTGCTTTGCATGATCCTGGAAGACCTGTTTTTAAGAGATCATCTGTATGATAGTTAAATGTAACTATTAATCACCTTAAAAGCTTGTAAAGCATTTTCTTTCTACATGGGAGAAGTTGAAGAATTCTCATTATCAATATGAATACATTCACTGGGTATCTTACATACTTGTGTCTTGCATTAGCCATTGTTGTGAGCCTATGTGTAAGATGTTTTCTGTAGTATATACAGAACTACACAGAACATCCACAGTTATTCCATCAATCACACTCATGTTCTTCCTTGGCTGTCGTCTCATGCAAGCTCCTGACTGCTGTCCCCACAATATTTTACACACCATCTACATTTTATGTGATGTTCTGAAAGAGTGTGGAGTAAATCTGTTAAGGGGAAAAAGGTGGGCATATAGTGGCTGAAATACTGCATTTCCCCTGTGGTCTCTACTGCTTTGTGGAATTGCAAGCAGATTACATTTTTTCTGCTCCTTTCTTCATATACTGCTTAGAAGGTCAACCTGACTTCTTATAGGTGCTGGTTTTGGCCTTTGCTGTATCCTCCTAGGTAAAAAATGTAAGAATATGCCATGTAAGTAGTATTGTACCATGTGCTGATAGACATCATTCAATACTATACCTGTTCAAAGAGATGTCATAATCTTTCATTTGCTGGCACTTCCAGATGCTTATTTTTGCCAACTTCAGAGTTCCTGTTCAGTTTAAAAGTCTGACTATGAAAAGGCATCAGGTTCTCTCAGCCAGAGACCTTGAAAGAGCTCTGACTTGGCATACTCTTGTCAAGTAGGTTACCTAATAGTTTTACAGTGGGGAGATTCAAGTTAAACATTGCTGTGAAAGGGAAGTTGTTAAGGAAGAAGAGTTTAAGGGACTACAGAAAGCACATCCACGCTTTTCATGTATTTTATTATATTTATTGCTTGCAGCTACAGTAGTTGCAGTTTCACTTTTGCTGATATAAACTTACAGTACAACTTTTGCTGCAAGCACCCCACTGCTTTTATATTGTAATTTTACATGCCTTGAACTCCAATGCTTCATGATGTTCTTTATTTATAGTTCATCTGCAGTCATGTGTATCTGTTAGTGACTGAGCCTGACAAAAAGAGAACCAAAATTACTTGTAGGAAAGGATATCAATGCCGTGTATTTTAATGATTATGCTTTGTTTTCTCACTTTGTGGGCTAGATTTTCATAGCTCCCAGGCAAGCTTTGTTCTAGATTCTCTTTTCCTTGGTGTTATACCTTACAGTCATTGCACATGTTGGGGCTTCGTGTAGGGAAAGGACTAACTTTGCTGAGCCACGAGGAAGCAAAGCTGCTGCTGACTTCTGCTGGCTTACTACTGGCAGTGTATGACCTAGGAGTGTCTTGGTGCCCAGGTGAAAGAGAGTAGCCCGTTGTACCCCTCCCCATGTGGCCAGGTCTTTTGTTTCTCCCAAGCACCCAGCAATTTGTCACCCCAGCAACATATATGGGAAAAATTCCTCAAGAGAAAAAGAAAACAGAAGGGGAACTCCCAAAACCCCAACAAGGAGGGAGAAGATTTCTTTGAAAGCAACATTGAAGAACCAGTTGGGAAAAAAGTATCATGGGCACACATGGTTAACAAGTGTACATGCCCACACTATTTAAAAATAGTGTGTATTCAGCCTGTACTAGAATAAATACAGGATAGTGACAGATGCATATTTTCCTTTTGGGGAAAGGGGATGTCTGGTTCCTCTCTTAAATTTCTGTCCCTGCCACATGAAGAGCCCTGTAGAGATTCTGTTGTTTCCTAAAAGGCAGCTGTCACTGAGCTGCTGTTTTTGCCTGTTTTACCTAAGACTGCAAAGAGTGAATTGTGAAAGACCTGAAACTCAGATCTTCTAGCAGGAGTCCGTAGTATAGTTTCTAGAGCTGAACCACGAATGCCTTCCCTTTGTGCCAACTTTGCATATACCAGAGACAGAAGATGGCCCAGGTATGTCTGTATAGTCCACTCATATATGTCCCAGTCACCCTCATGTGTACACATCAAGGTACACAGGCTAGTGAGGACCAAAAAGTTATTAGTTCATTTACCATCCCAAGCCTTGAGACAGTGTCAGCAGCTCTTTCATTATGATATTTCATTTGGTTGTGAGTAGTTTATGTCAAACACCTTGTTTTTTTTAGCATGTTAGTGAATTCATATAGCTAGAGAGTGTGGGGGTAGAGAAGGTGGCCAAGTTCTACCAAGACTTTGGCATTAAATCAGTGATTTTAGACTCTGTGGTAATAAATATATAAGTTGAGAATGAGCTTTACATGCAAGCTGATAATCAGCTTTTGTAAAGATCTCAGACCTCAATGCGTAAGATTTTCATGCAACACTGTATAGAAATGATGCTGTTCCCAGGATATATCATCTGTCTGTTGGCAGTGATCAAGTCTGTGTACTTTTGATTGAAGGTGTGTCAGTTGTGGTTCTCAGGTGTACTTGTGAACAGAAAAACAACACGTGTTATCAAGCAGCAAAATACTGAGTTATACATCTGTGCTTGTCCTGACATCTGCCCTCTAGCATTTGTGCTTGTGAAAGCCAAGAGTCACTGCCACACAGCAGAGGGTACTCAGAATTGCATCAAAAGCACGGCAGTGCTTTCTCTTACATATTTGGAAGCAGTCTTTTCAAATTAAGTTGAAAAATCTAACTACAACTCATTACTTAACAAAAAAAATCTTACTGTGTTTGTGCTTCATAGCAGTAAAAGCCTGTAAAATTTACACGTGCGCTGAGTGACTGTAACAGCAGCCTGATGATTCTGTCCTCAAAACGCTCATGCCAGCGCTCTCAGTGAATATCACTAAAGAGATCCTGAAAAGCAAACTGTGATTCAGCAGCACAACCAATGTGTCAAAACTGTGAATTTGTTGGCAACTAGTGTAAACAGGATCTGCTGCTAATTTTTGTTCCAGAGTTCGATGGAATGTCAGGAAAAGCGTGCTACTGAATTTTTTTTTCCAAATCTCACTCTTTGAAACAGACTTCTGCATAAAGGTTTCAGACTTGTGCAGGTTCCTCTTAAATTGAAATGGTCTCTAAAATGAAATTCTCTTTTTGTTTGTGATCTTACAGGGCATTTGATACTCTTGCAAAAGCATTAAATCCAGGAGAGAGCGCAGCATGCCAGAACTCTGAAAGTGTTGACACCAGTGCACAGCTGCTTGGTGGAGAAACAAGCATGAACATTGTTGAAATAGAGGGGCCACTACTCAGTGATGCTCATGTAGCATTCAGGGTACTGAATACTTTCTTACTGTTGACTGTTTATAACTATTTTGACATAGTAACGTACAATAACAATCTGATTAAAATTTATTTTTAATTTCTTAGAGTAGTATTTGTTCATGTATTGGCATTAATTTCCAGTGAATGAACTGCTTTTGTTCACTTGTTAACTCTTTGGGAAAAAGTACTGTGCTCTGCAGTGGTTTAGCTGCCCTGGTTTTTTTATAGTTTCTTACCTTAAAAATAGTGGGTAATCCATGCAAAAGGATTTACATAGACAAAGTATTTGCATGGAGTCAGCATTTCGTTGCATGAAGCAGAGTCAGCATCTACATTCTCACCTGTTAATGGATATATCTGATGCAATCTGCAACTGGATTTTGAGACTTCTAAGTGTATTTGTCAGTTTCTTCTTTGTGTAGATACCCTGTTTTACTATGGTATTAATTGACTTAACTACAGTTTTTTTGTTAGTTATCCATATATTTTGTGGATTTATTTCTCATTTTACAAGCCTGCAAAATTCTATCTGTATTCTATCTGTATTTTTTCACCACCATATTTTTCATGGACAAATCAAAAAGCTTGTTCATCTGAAAACTTAAACAGGCATGTGGTTAAACTTCACCCCTCTTATCAGCATCTGTTTTGATCATTCAAATGAACATCTCCAATGCAAATGTCAGGGGTTCTTTTAAAAATTGCATTAGCCATAACATTATATTAAAAATTACTCATTTCTGAATACAGAATTACAAGTTCAAAGCTATTTTGGGTCAAATCTCTTTCTTCACATATGCAGGTAACACCACTGATTTTACTTACTAACACTGAGAAGGGTCCTTTCTGATGTATGTTAGTTATATTTTTTGGACTTAGGAGCAGCTGTGTATCAGGTGTTTTACTCAAACACCAAAAGATTTCTCATGTATTTATTTGTAAAATATTAATTTTAAAAAAAGATATTTTGTGAAATAGAATTCTCTCTCTCTCACACACACACACGTATTCTCTCTCTCTCTCTTTCCAGGAGTTTTAACTCCTCTAATGTAAGCAACTTCATTCCAGTAACAGTGATTATTCTCTCTTATTCTTTGAGAATATCTCAGAAGTTGAGTTTTGAGATTTTCCATCTCCAGTTGTCCCAGACATGAATCTTCATCTATGAATCAAACTTTTGTCTTTTTTGTTTCTTTGTAGATATATAACAGACAGCATGTAATGGTGTGACTAACAATGCAGAAGGCAGTCATTCACTTTTGTGTCAGGATTATACCATGTTTATTTAAAAACCAATTTATTTATTCACTTAAAAGAAACTCAAGAGACTGAAATTTTCCTAAGCATGTGTGAAGAAAATAAAATAACTGTTGAACTTTTTTCTTTTTTCCTTTTTTTTTTCTTGCAGCTCACCATGCCTTCTCCTATGCCTGATTATCTTAATGTTCACTATATCTGTGAGTCTGCCTCCAGGTTGCTTTTCTTGTCCATGCACTGGGCACGTTCTATTCCATCTTTCCAAGCTTTAGGGTAAGTGTTCAGTTACTCTGTTCACTTACATTGTGGATATGTGCTTTTTAAGTTTTGGTTTTTGCTGTCTTCTTCAGGAACTTTTTAAAATATAAAACTACAAATTAAAACTGTTACAAATCTTAATCAGTAAGGTAGATTTTCTGAATCAAAACTAATCCAAATTTGAGTCCAATTCAGGGCTTTGGTTGGGTTTTGAAGGAAATGAGAATGGATTTAATACAGTTGAATGCCCACACACTGCACACTGCTGCTTCTTAAATATATCCTGAGAAAATAGGAATTCCTATCAGCTTTTTAATAGCTACAGCCCTGTAGTTTATCAGGCAGAAAGAAGCTCCTGTCTGAATCCCCAAATATTTTTATCCTTATAAGGTGAATTACTAGTAATAATTTTGCCTTTAATAACCTATATGAAGAAAATGGTCAGCTAGATCCAGCAAATACTCAGAATGAAGTTGTCTAATTTCAGAATATTTGCTAAAATAAATTACTCCTGTAACCTAACCAAAAGGTAATTCTTACTATTGTTTTTACAGTTTGTATAACATCCTGCTTCTCCATCAGAATTCAGTGTATCACTTAAAATTCTTAAGCTTAGTTTTGTAGTCCATTGCTGATCATCATGAAAAAAAATCTCAAAACCACATGGGGAAAACTGATTTACGTTATTTTCAGAAGTAACTTTATGAAGATAGATCAAACAAATAAAGATCCTGTATCAACTCTGACACAAATGGAGAATAAATCATGTTAGTTTGTTCTCATCTGCAGTGTTTCTGTTTAATTCAATATCAAAATAGCCTGTGACTGCCACAGCACAGAGAATGCCTTTTTAAAATGAGGGATTGTCCCAATTTCCAGGAAAGCTGTCAAAAGCAGGATGATCTGTGATTACCATTTGTGTTTACTCAGATGCTTAAACCAAATGATTCTACTCTTTTTAAGGAAAGATACTGTATTGTGTGTAATTAAGCCTGTGTTTTGGAGAAGGAGAAAGGAATATTCTATAAAGTTAAAGAATAGTAAAGGTAAAAAAATAGGTAATTGTGATGTTTTATTTTGGTAGAAATTGTTGCCCTGGAGAATTTCAAAATGCATAGCTAATAAACATAGCACATTATGTCATTCTAAGTTTTTAAAAGGTTTTTGTTACAGAGAGACACTGTAAATTAGTACAAATTAATATTCTAACAACAAATGGGAATTGCTTCCTAAAAATAAAATGTAGTACAGAAGATCTCTCTCTTCAGAAAGATTTAACAAGAAAAATCTGCACATGCTGTTTTTATCTGTTACTTCACAATATATTTTTCTGCTTGAGTAAAAAACATGGAGGAGAATGCTGCCTTAATAGTATTAATATTCACCTGTGATAGCATTTATAAACCCAGTCAGGATTGTGGGCAACAGGATATAAATGACATAAATTCACAGTTTTCCTTTGAAGTGTTTAAAATGCAAACTATGTTCAAGGGGAGATTTATTTGAAATTTATGCAGCCTTTATAGTTTGGGCACATTATATCCTGTAATTTTGACTTTTAGAAGGGTGACTCATTTCACTTTTAAACTGAAGGGATATTCATGGAGCATGATGAGTAATGGTTTTGTAAGGAAGATGGATAATTGTACCTAGGTTGTTTCCTCCCTCAGGCAACACTTTCCCTTAGTCTCAGCAGGACAGTTGGCTGTGACCTAATGATGTGGCTAATGAGGCCAGGTACTGATTAGTTCATCTTCCTGCACAGGCATCTTTGTGCACAAGAGAGTTTCCTACTGAAACCTTCACCCAGCTGGTTGCAGCCTCTTAGTTTGGTGAGGCTGCTTAAGCAAACTTAACAAGTGGTTCTGGTCTAAATTTGATCAGCCATAAAGATGCTCTAGATAAAATGTTAATCTCCACACACGTATCAGATGTGTAGCCAGTACACACACCCTGTTTTCAGTGGTGCTCAGCACAGTCCCTTTGATTATCTTAAAGGAGAGGAACAAAGATGTGACAAGTTTCCAGAAGCTGCATGGACCATGTCTACCATAACAAGAACTTGATCATAGTAAAAAATACTGCTCTCAGTAAACTCTCTGTAATCCAGTTAAGGACAAGTCTGTGTTCACCTGTCATTTGGCATCTTAGTATTGCAGTGAGTCATCAGAAATGTTCTTGAAGATTACATCAACATTCTTGCAAAAATCCATTCCACTGTGTTTTTGTAGTTGAAATCCTAGCTTTAATATGCTTTTCTTCTTTGATAGATCTTGTGCTTCTTTTAAATTTCCATTATTTATATTCACTGGCTAAAACTGTGAAACGTGGTACCTGAATTTGACTCCTCTCTGGTAGGATTTGCTTTCTAAGGTACTGAGCTCTTGTTAAGCTCTGTGAGTTAGAGGTGCTTGGCATTACTGAAAGTTAGGTTACTAATACAGAAGTGGCTGAATATGAATTGATATATTCTTAGCTACAGCTAAGAAATCCTTATTACTGGTATTTATACTTTGAAGTCCCTATTTCAAACCTCATTCCAAGGGATGTAGAAGGTAGCAGTCAGGAAGCTCAGAAGCTTGATCACACATGTTCCATTTCACCTGTATCTTTAATTAAAAAATTATACCAACCTGTCAGTTTTCAGGTGAAAAGAAAAAGGCCTTTGAGTTAGTTCTATGTCCACAATACACAAACAGTGCAGTCTTCTTTCGTCCATGCATATAAATGTTGTTCTAAATCCTAAGAAAACTAGCATGATGGAATACAATGAGACAGTTGTCATTTCCTGTAACTTCAGCTTGTTTTTGTGATAGAAATCCATCCCCTTTTAGTTCATTTAAACAAAAATTTATTGCTTTCCAAAAGTCACTTTAAACCAGGTATTTTAATTCTAGCATGTAAAGAAAAATTATGCAGAACTTCATTTTGTTATTAGTTGTAATGACTGAATTAGATTAATATTTTATGAACTGTTCTTCAAATGAAAAAAATGTGTGAATGCAAATGGCTGGTTTTATTAAATTACTGTGCTTTTTAATAGACAGGATAACAGCATATCATTAGTAAAAGCCTGCTGGAATGAACTTTTTACACTTGGTCTAGCACAATGCTCACAAGTTATGAATGTGGCAACAATCTTAGCTGCATTTGTTAATCACCTTCAAGGCAGTTTACAACAAGGTAAGGTGTATACTATGCATATGCCGGACTTGGGGAATTACTTGATGTTTTTTAAGTTTTGAACTGCACAGAAGCTTTTTATTTATTCTTCAGTTGTTAATGTAAATTTACTGTTTAAAGAATTTCATGTTAGTATTGAAACAAAATGACACTAGCAACTACAGTCCACAAGACAGAATTAGTAATTTTGCAAAAGTCATCTATGCTAATATTTACCTCCAAATGGGAAAAGATAGACATATTATTTTTACTTTTGTATTTGTATATATATAATCTGTTTGCCTAATATAGATTAGCATTTACAAGGGGTGTTTTTACTGTGTGTTGTAATGTCTAATAATGTTATGTTGTTCTGTTAATATCATTAGCCCAAATTAGGAATATTTTGGGCAGCATCAGTGTTAAGTACACAAGAGTACTGTGAATATGATTCCTCTGTATGAAGGATACAAAGTAAAGAATGACCAACCTGTCCTTGCTCTTCATAGCTGTGACACAAAGCAGCTGAATGCCAACTTGGTGATACAGTTCCTTTACATAACTTGGCTTGTTGACTTGTGTGTATTAGTTTTAGTGTACATGCAAGTCTTTGATAGATCTCCACCAAGTACACTTTGTCCCTTGTTAATCCTATGTCCTGCATCTTTGGCTTATTTTTCATTCAAATGAAAGACATGTCAGTTGGCCTCTTCAATTCTGTTCTTCTGAGCAGGAGGGGAGTCTTTTAGCTAAGCTTTGTGTGCTTGTGGAAACTCGCAAGGTCATCAGCACTAAAAGCTAACCACTCAATAATAGTATAGTCTTCATCTGTTCATAGTCATAACACATTATTTTTAAGATAGATGTACATACAAAAATCTAAGCATTTTCAGATTTAACTTAAGTTTTTGAGTTGTTTGCTGTTAGGGGTATTAAAATTCACTGTTGTTATGCTATGCAAATGCAGATTGGTAAACTGGAGAAAAACAGCCCATCAGACTATAGATTTTTCATCTTCTTTTATGATAAGGTAATTAAAGAATTATTTCCGAGGGGTTTTCATGATTTAGAAACATTCACAAGATCCTCTTATAAATAACAATAGTTTAAAACAAACTTGATCAAATCGTGAGATGTACTGGATCAGCTAAAGATACTAACAAATTGTGATTGTCTCTAGGATGAATACAAATGGAATCTGGAAATTTTGGTCTATATAATATTTAAAGTATGTTTACCAAAAGGGTATTTTAGTAATTAGTCTTTACAAATATGTATTTAAATTGGGAATTTAGTTTGACTGCAAGAACCAGTTGTGCAGGATGCCAGCTGCAGTATCTCCAAGAGATACCAAGTTTATGTGGTCTAGGGACTCTAGTTTGATGGGTCATGGAGGGAACAGGATTTTCAGCCTGCTTTGCTATTGCTGATTCAAGGGGAACTGCTCTGCACCAACCACATTCCCTCAGTGCAAATCAGGGAGTTTTCCCAGCAGTGGCATGGTCTTTGACTAAAATAATCCATGTACACTATCCAGCATGTGGCACCTGATCCTCAGACACAGAGCACAGGTCTGCAGCAGCAGTGTATGCTTTACTTATAAGTAGTCTCTTCCTTCCTTGATCATTTCAAGCTCTAGTCCATGCCTGATTACTGGAAGCATTAGTGGCAAGAAGAGCCCTAATTGGAAGAGGGGGAAAAAGAGTCCATAATTCTAGATGTCAAGATTAGTCAGACCAAATAGGAATTTAAAGATGGTGTAGTTTTCCCATTATTTGAATTTAATAAAATAATCATTTTTATATTTCCAATGTGACCATATTTTTTGCATGTGTGTTGACTTGGGATTTTTTATTTATGTGTGTCTTGATTTAGATAAGCTGCCAACGGACAGAGGAAGACTAGTAATGGAGCATGTCTTCAAATTGCAAGAGTTTTGTAACAGCATGGTTAAGCTGTGTCTAGATGGATATGAATATGCATATTTGAAAGCAATTGTCCTCTTCAGTCCTGGTAGGTCATTATTCCAAATGTAAAATTTTAATCTGTGCTATTTGTTGCCATGTAACTGTTTCATTTTATGCAGTTACTGCCTCATTTGTTGAAGAATCTTGGAAGGTGTGTAAGGAAGAGGAGGGTTAATATTCTAATGTAAACAGTTGAATGTTGCTTTGGAGATTTTTGGTGGGGGGGACTTTTATTCTTTATATTTGTAGATTTTTATTCTTGGTTCTGTCACTCATGCTTTTTGTTGTTTTCGGTTTGTGTTTTTGGTTGTTTTGGGGTTTTTTCTTTTAACTTATTTATTAATTGCTTTTAATTCTGTGCCTCCTTTCTGGGGTACATTTTCTGAAGACCTGCAGTTTAATTTTCTGAAGTGTCACTCTTGTACATCCAGATGAGATGGATTGAAGTTGGGATTTTAGTATTTGAAAGACCATCTGGGCAGCAGTTCTCACATTCAGAATTATGGAAACATCATCTGCCTCTGCACAGACAATGCATGGTAGCATTTCTGGTGAATGAACACCACAAACATTCACTTATGTTATTATTTCTGTCTTCTAAACAGTATTTGCTCAATGTACTCTCAGTAGCATTAATGGACATTCATTAGACAGTGAAGGTAATAGAACTACTTTCCTTCTGGGTGATTCATTTACAATAGGGAGGAAAGAGTCCTCGGGTTATGGTAGATACTTATTGAGTAATTAGACTGTGTAACCCCTATGCCTGGACTCCAGAAAGTTACAAAATTAATTTTCTTTATTTGAAAGTTGTAGAATTAACTTTTCACAAAAGGCATTCAGGTATTGTATCAGCATCCTGCAGGGCTTAGATTCATCATTCAGAATTGGGATTTAATATAAAGCCAAACCCAAGTCTTTTGATGAAAGAAAAACGTACAAATCTCAAGTACTTCCTCTACCTCCAAGAATTTTTCAGTGTCACATTTAGAAAGTATATCTTCAGTTACTTCATTTTGCATGAGAAGGTTTTAAGAGCACCAGCAGCTTTTTAATACTTGTTGCTCTGCCTTTTGTAGATGCTGATGTCCTGTAGGAAAGATTGGAGCAGATGTTAAAATGCTGACAGAATCTTAGTGACCTGCCCCCTGTCAGTAGTGTAGGACATGGAGGAGGAGATCTGGGTATTTGGTTCTTGTCAGTTCTGTAGACTTACTACTTGCAAGAAGAACTTTGTTTTTCCTTCAATTGCAGTTCACCCTTACACAGAAAAATTAGTTGAGGTGAGGAAATCTTTTGGAACTTGAACACTTCCAAAATGTAAATTTAAAGCAGGTTTTCTAATATATGGAATTAATATATTGTGAGGTTCTTGCTTTGCTGTTTCCCTGAGATTTGCATGATCTTTTCTATATGTAGTATCTACTACTCCCAGTAAAAGTGGCAACATCAGCAGGAATTCATGGCATTCATCTAAGTGCACAAACAAAACCCTGCATATCTTCCATTGCTACCTATATATATAATTTTTATATATATATATATATGTATATGTTGCAGTAGTGGAAGACTTCTGAGATGAAAGACATTCTTGCAAATAAGAGGTGGCATAGGTAGTGGCATCTTTCCTTCAGGAAAGATGATAAATTTCCAGAGGATATTCTTTTTTTGTGGTTCACTAAGGGAAATCAGATCCCAAGCGTTTTCACTATAAAACATAATCCTGCTGTCAGTCCTTATGACTGGGAGAGTCTTGCATGGTTTTATGTGTTTGCTTGTACAGTTCACTGTATCACTGGGACCGTTTTGGTTTGCTGATAAGCAGGACTCACCATTAAACCCACCAAGTTTAAATGCAGTATTAAACATGCTTGGAAATGTTTACAGTTTTCCTTTTCTGCTGAGAACTGAACAGTTGCAAATACACCATTATTGCAGAAGAGACTTCTTTAAGTGGGATGGTAGGAGGGTGTTCACTGGTTTAATTGTAATAGATAATGTTTGCAGGAGATGTAATTCTCCTTTAAGTGTTCCTTACCCCAAAACAGTCCTTTCATGGCATTCCTATACTGAGAACTGGTAGAGGTTGCTCCAGGAAAGAAACAAAATTATGGGAGAATACCTCAAGTCCATTTTTCTAGAATGATATCCACTAGAATTTATGATAGAATCCTCTGGCCTATGAGGGAAAATCAGTCCTGTTAGACACCTAAAAATATTTCTGTAGGAAACTTTCCCTTGCAAAGTAGTATTTGCATGTTGGTTTATGTAAATACATAAACAAATGAAGTTTATTTGTCTCCTTCCAATTATATTTGACAACACAAAAGGTAGAAGGAAAAATATCTTGGGAAAATACTCTTCCAGTCACATGATAGAGAGAAATTTTCTTTAGCTAATGTTTTCAAATTCACATTGAGTAGCTGCTTTAATGGCAATGCGTTGTCAGTGCTCTTGATCCTGTGAGCCATATAACAAAATCTTCATACACGTGAAAGTCATGTTTAGTGCCTTGAAAAGAAGGGATGTCCTGGCAATGACTTACAAGCCAGAAATTATAATTGTAGCGATTTTACTGCTCTGCTGCAGGATGGGGCTGGGCTGTGCATGCAGCAGAGCCCTAAGGTAAGAACCTCTGCTTTAGTAGGCCCTGGTGATTCAGCTGTGCCAAGCCAGCTGTTTGATTGCCACAGGACAGCCTTGGACAAAGAGATTAGTGTAAAGAGTGTGCCAAGAAGACTTGACATCTTTCTAAATGGCTGCAAATGTATGAGCAGTGGTCTCAAACTACTGTTTCCAGCAGTTGACTTCTCACTGTGTTCCTGAAATGGCTCTAAAAGCAGCGCCATGAAGTGATGCATTTTGCATATCAATACTAACTCTTCATCTACATGATTTGTCATGCTGCTATGACAGTAAAATTTTGGCATTCAGATAGATGGATAATAAAATTACAGACCATGTAGAGAGTTCAGAATTACTGGATAATAATTTCCAGATGTGACTTGGCAGTTAGGTTGATGTCTTTTCATTTAAGCTGCACTTACATTTCAAGTGTTCAAATCACTGCTAAAAATCAGGATTAGCACATTTGAAATTTTTGCACCAAATAGTTGAAAAAGAGCAATCTGCTAAATACAAGCTTGAGTTCGAAAAGCATTTGGACATGCTGTCAGGCACATGGTGTGATTCTTGGGGTGTCCTGCACAGGCCCATGAGTTGGACTGGGATGATACTGATAAGTCCTTTCTAACTCAGCATATTCTATGATTCAATGCTATTTTCTGCATGTGTTAGGAAACAGACAATTCACAGCTTTTTATTCTGCTTCTTCCACTGACCTTCATTTTATCCTTCACTTTTCACCTAAATATTATTTGTGCATCCAGTGTTCCAGAAAATGTCAGTGCGTTGAACCAGTCCTGTTTTACTGCTACACAGAGAACAGAGTTGTATTGTCAAGATTAATGTAAACATTTGTAGTCGGTTGAACAACATTTCAAGCACTGAATTTATTTGAGCCCTTTAAAATGTCTGATTTTATTTATGGAAAGTTAAGTAAAAGATAAATGTAAAGAAAGAGAAATACAAGGAGGTAAAGAAGTTGCCCCAGGTACCACATAATGACTTCAGTATGTGAGCAACTAAATAATCTGTATGGATTTTAGTTCATTTTCTGTAGAACGGGTATAACAAAGAAAAGGGTTTTTTTTCAGATCACCCAGGTCTAGAAAATGTGGTACAGATTGAGAAATTTCAAGAAAAAGCTTACATGGAGTTCCAAGACTATGTAACAAAGGCATATCCGGATGATACTTACAGGTGTGTAATCCTAGATGCTTACTTGATTGTCATTGTTCAGAGTCATTGGTGATACTGATTTGTACAGTATTTCATGTAATAGATATGTACATTTTCTTCTTACCTCCTTAAAGTTAAGGAATTACCTTTAGAACACTTCAAATATTATGTATGTGGTCATAAAAATTGTGAGTATTATTTGTCATCTCATTAATAATTTCTTAAATATTAATATTTAATTTATAAAATAAACATTAGTAACATTCAATTTGAATTGCATCTATTTGGAATATTTCCTCTTTAAGTCTTAAGTTCAAACATTATATATAGTACATGTTATTGACAGGCAACCTCACATTTTCTGTACTGTTCGAGACATGACTAAACATAGATGTAATGCTCTACTGATGTAAATATTTAAGCCTTTCATGAGCCATATATAGCAAATTTCGACCAGTAGTGTCCCTTTTCAGTGTTTTCTCTTCTTTTACTAATAACATCATGGAGAGTAACACCAAAACGTGTGATCTGCAAAGTAACACTTTTCACCAAACTTATTTTCCAGACTATCTAGACTTCTTCTCCGATTGCCTGCTCTTAGGCTGATGAGTGCTGCCATCACTGAAGAGCTGTTCTTCGCAGGACTAATTGGCAATGTTCAGATTGACAGCATCATCCCGTACATTCTGCGAATGGAGACAGCAGACTACAACTCTCAGATCATCGGTCATGCCGTATAAAAGCAGCAGTCCGGGATTCTGTACCATGGCAATCATGGTAATGTAAATGCATACCCTGTCTCCAAGAGATGGTAATAAGCCTTCCAATGCACCTTTCCAGAGAAGGCCCATATTCCTCCTTTCCAGTACACTTGGGAAACGTGGTGGAGTGTATTGGGATATAGGATCACTTCCTGTTCTTCATCTGTCTTCAAGGACTTGTAAATTAACTTGATGTCTGAAGAAAGTCAAGAATTGTCCATCCTATTTTTGTAGATAGACGGACTTGGAATATTTGTTTATGAAGTCCAGGCTTATGAGGAAACTGCAGAAGCTTTGACTGAACTAAGGTATCTCAACTTAGTTTGATGTTCTAGACAAATAAATTAACTTTCCTATCTGAGTTTTGTTTTCAGTGTTTTGCGACTAATTCTTTCTCACGTATCAAATCGAAAATACGTGATCAAACATCCTGAAAAGGCCAGTTTCCATGCAGACAAGACACAACTTCGTTTTGGCTGTTGTTTTGAAGAGAGGTTTGTTTCTTAACAATTAAACACCGGATTAAACACTGGATATCATTACAAGTGCAGGAAAAGTAGAGGATGTTCACATTTTAAAATATTCTGGTGTTATTCTGCATTGATGCAGTTGATCAGAAGTGAAGCAGTAAAGAGTAGTGACTTTTGCAGATGCAACAGAATATTATATTGTAGCAATAATGTGGTAGACATCAGCTGTTTTATACTATGAAAAACAAACAGAAAAGTGTATAATGCAGGTATTCAAAGACAGCATACTCCTACTTTTTTTTGTGTCAGAGCTTTTTCAGACTATCCCTCTCTGTTTCATACTCAGTGCCCAGTGATGGAGGCATTCTAGATTTGTGTCTGTGTCTTTATTTTTTGTTAGCCCTTGGGTATGTAGTTCTCTTTTCCAACCAGTCCCATATGATTGCTTTTCAAATTTGGGTTTACAAATGCAGTGCCCTTCTGTATGAGAGCACAGCCTCTGCTGCTTTTCCTTTCCTCATTAGAAATGGGTCTAGGTACTCCATACATGTTGCCTGAATCAAACTCCATAGCTCCATCTAAGGATGGGTTTAAATGTTTTTCTGTCTTGAGGACGTGACTCACTTGACAAGTAATACTGACATATGGTTGCTTCTTGCTTCCTTTGCAACAGGAAATTACGCATCCCTGGCACATTTATTTCCTGTTGGTTAACATGAGAGAAGTATGCTAGTGAAAGTGGTAGTCTTCTTCAGACATTAGCATTTAGGATTATCTGAATCTTGGGTCAAGGCCAAGTTCTATTTAGCATGACCCCCTTCTTTCTCTGGCAAAATTGAGTGAGGAAGAGCCTCACCCAATCAAGAAACACATGGTTGCACCAGAAATTGCTTACCCAGAAGATCAGGGTAAATGGGGGCCTTTGCCCACTCTTCACTGGCAGTTCCAAGGCCATCCCAACACCAAGATACTACTAGATGAAGCTTGGGTTCTGTAGTGCTTGAGTACTGTAGTTTTTCTCAGCACCTGAGGATTGCTACCAGACCAAAAGAATCTGAGAACTGCCTCTGAAACTAAATTTCTGTGTTCTTCTCAATTCTACTAACTGAGATGCTTGGATCTTCCTCTACCCAATCTCCATAATCAGAGAATGTATCATAGAATCACAGAGCAGAGGATGGTTGGGGTTGGAAGAGGTCTTAAACATCATCTAGTTCCAACCACCTGTAGGGACAGGGACATCTTCCACTAGACCAGGTTGCTCAGAGTCCCACACAACCTGGCCTTGAATGCATCCAGGAATGGGGCATTCACAGCTTCTCTGGGCAACCTATTCCAGTCCCTCACCATCCTCCCAGTAAAGAATTTGTTGCTAATATCTTATCTAAACCTGCTCTCTTTCAGTTTGAAGCCATACCCCCTTATCCTGTCGCTACATGCTCTTTAATAAATTGTCTCTCTCCATCTTTCTTGTAGGCTCCCCTCAGGTACTGGAAGGCTGCAATTAGGTCACCCTAAGCCTTCTGTTTTCCAGGCTGAACAATCCCAATTCTCTCAGCCTTTCATGGTAGGAGAGCTGCTGCATCCCTCTGGTCATCTTGGTGGCCTCCTCTAGATTCACTCTTAACAGGTCCATGTCCTTCCTGTGCTGCTGAGCCCAGAGCTGGATGCAGCACTGCAGGTGGGGTCTCAGCAGAGCAGAGCAGAGCAGGGGGGCAGAATTCCCTCCCTCCCCTGCTGCCCACGCTGCTTTGGATGCAGCCCAGGACATGTTTGGCTCTCTGGGCTGTGAGTGCCCATGGCTGGGTCATGTCCAGTCTCTCACCCGCCTGCAACCCCAAGTCCTTCTGGGCAGGGCTGCTCTCCCTCTGTTCATCCTCCAGCCTGGATTGATACTGGGGGTTGCCCCAAGCCAGGTGCAGCACCTTGCACTTGGTCTTGTTAAACCTCATCAGATTCCCTTGGACCCATCTGTCGAGCTTTTCCAGGTCCCTCTGGACAGCATCTCCTGATCTTCAGGTGTGTCAACAGCACCACTTGGCTTGGTGTCATCAGCAAATCTGCTGAGGGTGCACTTGATCTCTTCTTCTATATCATTAATGAAGATAATAACACTGGTCTTGATATGGATCTCTGAGGGACACCACTTGTCACTGATGTCCATTGGGACCCTGAGCCACTGACCATTACCCTCTGGTTGCGACCATCCATCTGCTTTCTCATCCATCTAAGAGTGCTCCCATCGAATCCCTCTCTTCAGTTTAGAAA
This sequence comes from Rhipidura dahli, assembly GCA_013399225.1. Taxonomy (NCBI): domain Eukaryota; kingdom Metazoa; phylum Chordata; class Aves; order Passeriformes; family Rhipiduridae; genus Rhipidura; species Rhipidura dahli. The sequence goes on along the minus strand of VXAC01002802.1, from coordinate 1,007,724 downwards.
GAAGAATGTTGTGGAAGACCTTACTACACAATTGGTCATATCCAATCCCACAGATCAAAGCACTTAGTGCTGAGGACCCCTGATGGCATGGAACAACCCCCTTTCCTGTGCCTTGGCACTTAGTGACTTGCTGGAGGACAGCTTTCAGTGTTGGAACTGGCCATGGCAGCTGAGCTCTTGTCATGTTCCACCTTTTGAAGGTTGAAGGATTCTTTATCTATGTTCCCTGGAGAGCAGTTTGAGGATGACTGTCCTGTGTCTTAGGAGGTGTGCATCTCAGTCAGTGGAGTTTATGAAAATATGAAAGACTCTTGCTGCCAGCCTGCTGTGCTTGTTCTCTCCCCCTGTGTTAGAGGCCCATTTTTAATCTGTACAACCAAGTTGCAGATGGGAGGTAGATCATTCTCCAGCTTTCCTCAGAAATTCTGGCCCTGCTTTCTAGTCCCTTGCTCTCCCTAACACACTTCTGGCCCTAGCAGGCACAGGAGTTTTACTGTCCTCTAATTAAAAGTTTAAAGGAAACTGACAACATATTATTCCTGAATATATTGGAGGTAGTTTTCCAGGCATTCCCCTACTCTTGTAAGTGTTTTACTGTAATATTCTCTGGATTCATGAAACCCAGGTAATAGCAGGGTGGAAGTAAAAACCTGCTTTCCTTCTAAATGTAGTACACTGTGCAAATCTCCCTCACATCCTTAACGAAATCTTTCATTCCCCAGCTTGAGCCTCAGGTGTGATGTGCAGTTCTTTGTTTACAGCTGACCAAAAGATTCAGCTGATGCAGCCTCTCAAATGGTGCTGTCCAGCTTCGGAAACAGCTTAGAAAATACCAGAGCACCTACAGATGTAAATTTTTAGCAACTGAATCCTTCAGTTCAGCTATCTTTATGTCTTGAAGGGACCTTGAAAGATCCTTCATTTCAATCTTTCATGGGAACAGGACCCTAGAAGAGACTATCTAGTACCCTGTCCAGTCGCATCTTGTAGTGATTGATGGCTCTCAGCACAAGAAATGTCTTCGTTATATCAAGGTCTTCAAGACTCCTATAGAGAGTGGCCTTGCACCAATGTCAGCCACTTCCCTTAATATTCTAGGGTGGATTTCTTCTGAGCCCATGGATTTCTGTGGGTTGAGCCCTTGCAAGAGGCTGCAGATTAGCTATTGACCCGCTGGTGGGTTGACACATGCATTGTTGTAGATACTTGACCCAGTGCTCTGTGGTTCAGCTATGCTGCTAAAGATGGAAGTAAAGAAGATACTGAGAACCTCTGCCTTATCAGCATGACTAATGAGTAGTGTCCCTGCCCAGTTAGGCAATGGGTCTGTATCTTCCCTGTGCTTCTGCTTACTACTCACATATCTGTAGAAACCTTTCTTGTTATTCTTGACATCTGTAGCCAGTTTTAGTTCTGTGTGAGCCTTTGCGTTCCTGCCTGCATCTCTGTGTGCCCCAGCAAAGGTTTTGCAGTCCTTGATGGGTATTTAGCTGCCTTTGCTTAGCTCGGATTTGTCTTTTTAAATTTTTTTCTTTTTTCTTTTTTAAATTGGAGCACTGTTTTGGAGGGGATGTCCTCAGAACCTGATTTTCTCTGGATTCCTGTCCTTGTTCCTTCTTTGTGCCCTAGTCTGTTTGAATATAAGTTAACTTCAGAAATGCATGGACTGCCACTACCATGGACTTCTGGGTCAAGACTACTTGCTTAGGATGTGTGAACTTGTAAGCACAGAAATCTTGGTCATGTTTCACATCAGGTTGTTTAAATTCTGGCGTTTGTATATTGTGAAAAAAACCCTGCATTTTATGATCTTGGATACCTCTGACATATGGACCTCTGCAGAGCCAAAGTGCATACATACAACATATAGCAAACAGCTCTGGCTACTGGTAAGTAACCTTTTCCCCCAAAAATTTTACATTTTTATAGTAATAAATTTTCAGTATTGATACAAAGGTAGTATGCAGCTGATCTATGCTGCCTGCCAAGTAATCTGTTTTGTCTTTTTGATAATCTAAAAGATGCATCCCATACAGGAGGTTGTTGTTTCAGTGTTACTCACTTTGCTCAGCAAAGTTAGTTAGTTCATTAATTATTTCAAATTATTTCATCAATCACTCTTAAACTATAAATTCATCCTTTTGATAAGGAATGAGGCATAACAGGGTTTTCTCAGGAATGGGAGCTTTAAAACAGGTAAATACAGGAATCAACATAGTTTTTCCTTATTTTATCCATGTTAACCATTACAGTCATCTAAGAACAATGCAACAGCTCATGGAAAAACCAAACCATGAAGTTCTGGTTTTAGTTACTTTAAGATAACTGCTTCTAATTTAAATGAAATGTATCAAGTTAACTTCAACCGAGGCCCCTAGTGTTTCTGACAGTTTTTTTTTTAATGATTACATGATCTCATATTACCACCTGTGTAATTTATTGTCATTTATAGTCTTGTGAATGAGTATTCTTTGGTACTGAATGACAGACTGGCTAATGTTACTGGGTTCTGTCAGTACCACTGTCAATACAATAACAAAAGTGTGAGTATTGAAGCTTTCTCCACAATGGATGTTAAAATATCTCATTGTTTTTGTGATTTCTTTTCACCTTTAAATTACTTGTCAATTTTCTGGTCTTTACAAACCTTGACAGTTTTCAGAGCCAGTCAGGATTTAACCAAACTGCAGCATTTACCAGCCAAAAACTCTTTGCCAATGAAAGGATAAGTTTAGTTTCAACAGCTTTAAAATTTTCAGTGTTAAGAGCAAGCAAAATCATTTTAATATAAATCATATAAAAGGAAAAACAATTTTCTACATTTTAGAATCCTATAATTTAAAGATTATAATAATGTTACACATAATAGGCTTACTAGTTCAAATATTTTTCATGAAACTGTATATTGCACACGTGTATGTGGGTTTAGGTTGCTTGTTTCATAATGCTGAAGTTCCTAGTGCAAATAATTGTTATATTTAAAACTTTTTTCAAGAGTACCTTCACTGCAATATCTTCCATAGTTACAAACCTATCTGTCCATACATTTATTCTTCTTGTGTGATCTTCGGTGTCAGTGGAAGTCAGTCTGTTCTTTTTGAAACTGGTCTGTTCATTTTGTTCAGCCTTTGTGGTTTGCTAGTACATCAGTTTCAGTGTAAGCAATACAGAGTCACTGTAGTTGTCTTGCTGTTGTATAAAAAAAATCACTATAAATGTCTTGAAACCTGGCTAAATTGGAAGACTCTATTTTGGCTGTATTTTTAAAAATAAATTGTAACTTTCTATTATAGAAAACAATTGCAATATCCTGTTACTTTGGTAGTGTTTTATACGGATTGTTGTATGGACCTAGAACACTGTAAATGATTACAAATAGTTTGTGGATCTTTCACATTTTTATTACAGAGTGTGGTATTGTCAGTTATATTCAGTCTGTGGGATTTGTGGTAGCTGCAATTTCTTGCTGTTTGCTAATCTTTGTTGCTATTAACCCTCTGTTTCCATGCTTACTACTTTCTGGCCTATGCATTTGGAAATTAATAATTTATTGTAAAATTTAATTTACCAGTGTTTTGTTTTTTAAAATGCTGTATGGAAATATGTATTGTAATGAACCTTAATCATAGATCTTCATGTCATATAATGCAATAATGGATTTTTGGAAATTAGTATTTGATTCATTATGGATCAGTTTTAGGTTGAAAGTTATAGTATGGTTGAACAAAGCTTTTTTCTTTTGAAAGAAACAGATTTCAGATGTTCAAGTAAACTTATCTTAGTTTTAAATACTACTGGATAAGTAATTAATTTATTATTGTTTAAAATTGTGAAATTAGCACAAGTTTTGGTCTACTCCAGAATTGATTTCTTAATGATAATTTTAAAAGTGTAAGGTTTTTCAGTCATTGTTTTCTGTTATAAGTGAATGTGGCATTTGCATGGTGTGCAGATAACCCAGAATGGTATCCCAAATGAGAAATTAATTGCCATTCTTTCCATGTTTAAATCCTGAAATGTTTTTATCATGAAGTAAATTAATTACCCCCTGACACACTGCAGAAAAAATGTAAGGTGCACTGGCAAAAGATAAATTTTGGACAGTGTAATGAGTTTACTAATTATGAGAGCTGGAAATAAGCATTTAGAATCTCTTTCCCAAGAAATTTTACTCCATGCTCTATCTTGCCTCTGATTGGAAGACTTAACCTCTCTTGGTACTTAGAATTACAAGATGATTTGTGTTGGAAGGGACTTTGAAGATGATGTAGTTCCAGCCCCTGCCATGGGCAGGGACACCTCCCACTAGACAGATTGCTCAAAGCCCCATCCAACCTGGCCTTGAACATTTCCAGGGATGGGTCATCCACAGCTTCTTTGGACAACCTGTTGCAGTGTCCCACTACCCTAATTATATAGAATTCCATAGAATCGTTAAGGTTGGAAAAGACCTCTAGGATCATTGGGTCCAACTGTTTCTTCCTTGTGTCCAATTTAAATCTGCCCTCTTGCAGTTTCAAACCACTGCCCCCTGCCCTATCACTGCAGGCCCTGATAAGATGTCTTTCTCCATCTTGTAGGCCTCAAGGAGCTCTCCTCAGAGCCTTCTCCAGGCTGAATAGCCTCACCTCTCTGTCTGTCTTCTTAGGAGAGGGGCTTAAGCCCTCTGACCATTTTTGTGGCCCTCCTCTGGATCCACTAACTCTTACAGGGCCCTGTTCCCCAGTCAGTCTGCTAATTAGTCTTTCTTCTGCTGGTAACTTCCCACAGCCTTTTGGCCACCTCTGTCAACAAACATCCCTAGCACCCAGTCTTGCCTTACCTCCTAATACCTCTGTCAAATAACTCCAAAGAATGTTTGTACTTCTTCACAGGAATCCATCTGTGATGATCCGCGTTGTTTTTCTTCCCATGTGTACCAAGTCTTGCATTAATACATGCTGTGGACAGCCCTACCCTCGCTCTGATAAACAACACAGAATGTAATGGCTAACACAGAATATAATTTTCTCTTAGGTGAATCTTAATGAGAAGAAGTCTGGGTTGTGCATTTGGCTTGTAGGAATAAATGGAACCAACTTTGTCCTCTGAGGCACTGTGTTGCAGGTGAAAGCAACTCATTTGGACTTGTAGAGCATCACCATCTTCAAGTATCAACATCTGGATGCTTAAGGTTTTTGTGGCTGTTGATACCAGCTGAACAAAGGCATTTCCTGATTATTTTTTTAATAACTGGATCTTGTAGTAATATTTGCTCAAATATATTTTCAAGTTAACTCTGCTTGGATTAAGGGGAGGTGGTGGAGTGCTAATAAGGAGGCAGGAATATTTGTGTTTTGTGTGAAATGGTAGGGGAAAAGGGATAGCACAGAAGTGATGTTTTGGGAATGCTTTTAACTAAACTGGTAGATTTGCCTGTGAGAATAGGGAAACCAGATAGAACTGTTCCACCTTGGGTTCTTCTGAACTATTTAATGGAGTGCATTTCACTCAGTAGAATTGAGTGGCTTTGGTTGTGCAGATTCCTGCTGCTCTGCAGATCTGCAGTCTAATCCCTTCCAGTAAGCTGTGCATGAGGTGTCTGAGCTCCTTTACAATTACTTCAGTTCTCTTTCATCCTAGGGTTTTACCAGGGAGCAAACTGAACAGCCACATTTTGGCTAATGAAGGCTGCCTGAGGAACAGCTCCAAAAGGAATTTTTCTTTCACCCTGTAACCAGGAGAGTTTTGCCATTGGAAAATCAAAGATGAAGGTAGAGTTACTGCTGGAGACATAACCCAGACAACTCCCACCAAGTGACAGGTGTTTTCTAAAAGTGCCAGTAAATTTATTATTCTAGGGGTTTTGAGACCTAAACTGTTCTCTCAGTTTACATACTCAAATATTTTTGAAAATTATGAAGTATGTGCTTTATTGGTACCATTTTACTTAGTTCTAGACTATGAACTTATCTTCCAACCTTCTCAATAAATAGAATCCAACCGACAAAAACTTGTTCCACTGTGTTTTTAAGAAATATCTATATGGATGATAGGACTAATAAAATGTGTTAGTGAAAGCATTATAGAGATTGCATTGTTCAGACTAAAGTGAGAGAAACTATGGTTAGAGACTGGATTAGAGTATTATTGGACACTGAATTGTGGAGATTTGTGTTGTGGATTGGACTTGGCTTCTGGAATTTTGCAGTTCTAGAAGGATGGGGCAGGAAGTGATACCATTTTCAAAATCTGCATTCTATGCTCTTATTTGTTAGTCTTCTGTTGGATTTTTCTCTTAGTTTAATTAAGAAAAGGATTTCCATTTATTGTTGCAAATGTATGTTCCACAGTTGGGAACCACTGCAGAGTAAATCTACGTGACTTTCCATACTAAGAACAAAAGGAATGGCAGTGGAATAGGCAAACACAATAAAGAGTTCTAAGGAAAATGTAAACACTAAAGTATTCTGGAGATCAGTTGACTTTTGCACTTTCTGAGAATATATGAACTTAAGTTTTTCAAGATGAATTGTACCACTGAATAAAGTTATTTAAAGGAAAAACTTAACTAGGATTCAGTGAGATGGTTGTGTGCTGACAAAATGAAGGGAAGTTACATGTTATCCTTTGAGTCATTCGGGAAATGGATTTGTTTATTTTCAAAAAATACGTTGTTTGTTATGCTCTATATTAGGAAAGAAGCAAGTAACTTGTGTACAGACTTGAGAGGGAGTTTTTAAGGCCTGAAAAAGAGTTCTGGCAGCAGTTCTGCGACATTTATTTGAACTAGAGGAGAAAAACAAGGCAGCATTAAATGTTTTTTGCAAGAGTTTTTGAGGAAGTGAGGTTCAGTGTGCTAATTTTGAGGTAAAAAAAGCAACATCTAACCAGAGTCTTAAATTAAGAAAACCTGGGAATTAAATATTTCTTATGGGTGCATGAGTTTGACAAGTTACTGGAGTGACAAGACAGCATTTCAATGCTGTCTCCCAAAGACGCCCCAGTAAATCCCTAGGAAGATATACTTGCATTTGCATTCCACTGTATTCAGCCAAGACATTTGCACCAAGTCCAGGGAGGATTTTTTAATACAGTAGTCAGATTCTCTTTTTCATGTACAGTGACACATTAACAGAAGCAGTTTAAGTAGATGTGATGGGACTTCAGCACTTCTGAGGAAATGAATTTCTCAGTGTAGATCTCACTTGACTAAAGCAATGGAGAAAATAGTACCAAAATAATCAAAATGCAATTCAAAGAAGATGCTGTAAAATGTTCCTGCTACTAAGAAAGTATTCCCCACAAAACCTTCTGTAGCATCAAAGTCACATTAAGTTGATCCCTTCCAGCTTTGTGTCACAATGCCCTATCCTCCACAGTGCTCTCAGTTAAAGAACCATGGTACCACATGGATCAGTGAAGTGATCCAAATAATTTTAACCCTTGGGGAGAAAAACCCACAACAAACAACTAGGTTATTTCACTGCCAGCAGAGAAAATGCTCATGGAATTATATTTGCAGTCAGTGAAAATTATCCCAGGTACATTAATCAGGAATAATCTTAGAAACTGGTATGGGTGTTGAACTTAAACAATACTTCCAAAGTTGGCTTCCTAATTTAAACTATACTTCTTTCATATTTTACACTCCATCATCAGTAGTTTATATCAAAATAATGGTTTCTGTGTATGAGGTTAGAGACAATGAGTGAATTCTGATTGTAAATATTCCTCCCTGTTTTTATGCTTGCTAATGTACACTTATCTGACCATACTTTAATGTATTTAATAAATTTTCTGACTTTCGACTGAAAATGCAAATAACCTGCCACAAGAATACTGAAGCCTAAGGCCTGTCACAAAAGAGATGCTGTAGTTCAAGCACAGAGCACAGAACCAGCAGGGCCTATGTACTGTGTCTGAAAACAAAACCACTTGCGTTTAAATGAAAAAATTTTGAATGAAAATTCAGAGACCATTAGACTTTACATTGAAATGGGTATATTTCCATACTGTGAACTTGGCTGACACAGGTTTTTCCCAGTCTCATTTTCCTTTCAAGTTTAACATTACCTACTTAATTTTTCACTCCAGCTCCTGCTTTGTCCTTACCCAAAACCCCAATTCCAATAGTGACGATGTCCAACAGCTTGGCCTTTCCATGTCTGACAGCTGATCTCTGCTCATCAGCCAGCACTGGTTGCAGCACCAATGATGTGTTTACCAGGTGCTTTTCCAAGTCCTGCCTGCTCTGACAAAGTACTGTGGATCTATTTTTCCCTGGCCTGTGTAGCAGTAGCCTTGTGAAGGTCAAGGAAATAGCTCCTGCACCTTGCCTGCTCAGCCGTGCAGCAACAGTAGTAAAGTCCTGCCAATATCCACAGAAGGGCAATCAAAGGTCTTTCCTCCCGCTGATGCAGAACCAGGAGAAGGCACTGGGACAAGATGGAGAGGTGGAGTGGACACACGGATGAGACAAAAGACATCCATTCCTTGATGGCCTGCTGCAGCTGGGAAAAGCCAGAAGAGACACGACTGTTAAGCTCTTCTCTGACCATCACCCGCAGTCTGCATGGGCTGAGATGTCACCTGCCCTGCCCCGATTCCTGATCCGGGCAGTCCTGGACTCCTTGCTGCCAGTCTTGGTAACTCTTTCCTCACCACAGATCTCGTGACTTGTGTGAAATAAGGAATTGTCAGTAAACATTTCTATTCTAAAGAGGCTTTTCTCCCTATCCTGAAGTTCTTTTTATCTTGCTGACCTTCACGTGTAAGCAGTAGGCAAATGTTCTATGAGTCCAGACCGTGCAGACTGGGAGCCAAATCGCAGTGTCTCCAACAGAATACACCCAGTGGCGGCCGCAGGAAAGGCCCGAAGGCGGATGTCCCCGCTGGTTCCGTTTCCGGGAGGTCGCTGACACCACGGGCGGCCGGGCGGGAGGCGTGGCGGCCGAGCTGGCGGCCCGCCCCAACATGGCGGAGTACGTACAGGTGCTGAAGCGGGCGCTGAAGCACATCGGCAGCCACGGCGGTGCCCGCGGCGCCTTCCTGCAGCTGCTCAGGTAATGGGGAGCCCGGCGCGGGCGGCGGGGCCTCTCCGCTGCGCGACCGCCGCCCCGCGGGGTCACCTTGTCGGGGGCGCCGGCGGGGCTGGGGCCGAGGGGGCGCCGCGGGGCGGGCGCTGCCTCAGGCGGGCGGTGCGCGGGGCCGGGCAGGCCTCGGGAAGGGCCCGCTCCGCCCGCCCGCCGTGCGCTCTGCCGAGGCCGGTGTGTCCCGGTCATCAGCGTGTGCTGTGCTCAGAGCGGCCCCCGCGCAGGGCCCGCGGCTGTTTTCTCTTCTTAAGGCACCTTGGAGGGTCCCGGGACGCCGAGCTGTCGGTGTTGCCCGGGCAGGTGTTCCTGGTGTCCAGTCCCGGTCTGTGGCCTGTTGCCACAGCCGTGTCTGTGATGGTGCGTACACCATCGTGCTCTTTGGTCTGGGTCGCCTCAGGTTGGCAGTGGCTTTCTTGAACTGTACTAATCTGAGAGCTGTCCATCTGCCGAAATCCCGTGGTGTAAAGCAAGAGAATTACTTCATCTGCCTTACTGGCTCTATTTCTTCTAATTCACTTCAAACTGCAGGTCCCATCTGCTCTTTGGCAATGGATCGTCACCACTGACCTATGCTCACCTTTGGATGACCTCCAGCCCCGGTGGCATTTTGTGCAAAATTAGTTGCAGCTTTTGTTTCCATTCATGTCTGAGTACTTTCTTCCCCAACTACAGGACCTTACACATTAAACTTTCTCTTGTTTTTTTTTTTTTTTTCTCTCACTCACATCTCATCTCTTTCTTGGAACAAGTATTTTGAACTGTGATACAGCATGCTGGAAGCTGCTTCCAAACAGGAGCTGCTGGTTTACTAAGGCACTCCTTTTTTCATTCAGATCCTTGACGAAATTAGGGTGGAAGTCTAAATGATATGTGATCCAAATTCAGCAGTGTCAGTAACCCGTGTTGTCTTTATAGTTGATCCTGGCAAAGTATTAGGATGAATACTGTGAATGTTGTAGGCCTGACCACATGCTAAAAAGGTTTTTTTTAATCAGTATTGAGAAGTCAGGAATATGGGATAGGGGCGATTTGCAAGTATAAAATTCTCTGCCATATATTAATGGCTTTCTTATGTTAGAACAAACAAGCCAAGCTTTCTGAGCCATCTTGAAAGCTTCCCCCCACCCACCTCCCCCCATCATAATGGCTCTTTTGCTGTTATTCCCTGTGACTTAAATTGACCTGTTTTGAAGAGTTAAACATAACATTTTACGCAGTTGCTGATCAGGCCTCATCAGTATTTTCATACAGTGGCTTTAGTACCTGTTGAGCAGTAAGACAGCACATCGTTTCCCTGGCTAGTGCTTTACTGCTAGTATAATTACTATTTTCTGTCACACACCTCCCCCATCCCCCAGTTTGTTTTCTCCATTTTGTTTTCCTGTTTTCCTTCTCAGGCTGTATCTCTTACTCTGACAGTTCTCAAGAAGAAATGGAGCTGGGGAAATGAAAGTGTAGAAGAGTTTGAGTATTAGGTTTCATTAGAGTGCCTCTTCCTAAGCACAGCTTATTTAATGTCTCCTCAGAGATCATTTGTGAGTCCAAGATCACAGGCTGTGTTGATACCTTTCTACCACACAGAAAAAGAGGGCAGGCAAGACTGGGGACAGTGCTGTCTTCCTTCTCAAGACTGAAGTTAGGTGTGTTAGGTGGGGAATCACACCTGGTCCTCATAACCACACCAACCACAAACACAACTGCTGCCTCCTGCTCTCCTTTGAAGCCATTAAATCATCCATCCCAGCTAAAGGAATAGGCTTGCTACTTAAATGAAGAGTAACGAGTGTTCTTTCTTGCAGTGGTTGATTTTAAGAAGTAATCACTTGGTAACTGAAAAAAAAATACTTACCCAAGTCAGGAGACTCTTTCTCTGAATTTCCCTGTTTTTCTCTATATATTTTTCACTGAGGCAGCTGCAGGAGATTTATATGCTATGAAGTCAAAAAATTAGGAGCCTTTGTGGCTGGAAACATTCTCTTTACTTAAAACTCAGTGAAATTGGCTAGAAAATATCCTCTGGAAGCCATAAATACCTCAGTGTCTGATATCAATATTCAGGGTTTGAAGTCAGGACAAGGACATAAGAACAATTTAAAGAAGGTAAGGGGGGAAAGGAAAGGAAAGGAGAGCAGCAGTGGAATGGCTCTTCTTTTTCTGAAGCTGGGAATTTGGGCCTGTATAGCTGAGCCAGAGATCTTTGATCTTTCTTTGACAGGGGAGAGATGTGTCAGAGAATCTCTCTGCCTGCCACCACAGAGGTTTAAAATGAGCACCTGCTGCAATGATTTCACTGTCACACACCCTGGGAGAAAAGACAACAAAAAACCTTCATCTGAGCACATTCCTTCTCTCACTTGGGATTGAGTTGAGAGTGTGCATAATACTACAAACAATTAAAACCTTTGAGAGGAAACTTTTCCTTACCTAATTCTGCCTGGGATGAATGTCAGTAAAAAGAAAAAGTTGCAGATATAGAGGGAGAAGAGCACTTCAGTTAATTTTAAGGTTTTATCATTAGATTGTAAATCATAGGCTCAGTTTAATTGTTGATCTCTACAATAATGTTAAAATATGTTCTTTTTATAAAGAGTTGAAACTCGCATATACCTTATCTGGGTCAGTGTAAGTCTCACAGAGTTGCAGGGTGAATGCTTGCATCTTTCACACTTACACAAAAGCAAGAAAGTAATAATTACAGTTTAGGGTTTAACATGTATTTCCTTGGCAAGCAGCTGCAATGGCCTAAAATATTGCTGTTCTTTCGTTGGAGGTTACTGCCCACACAGACTTGTGTAGTCTCTTGTGCTGCTCCAGTGCTGACCACTTCCAGTGGCAATGCAGGCTGAAATAGTAGCTACTAGTAGTTGAGAAGGGTGGTAACATTTTCTACTAAATGGATTAATATGTGACTCTGGGACTCCCACAGTATTTAAGTTTTTGTGGGTGTTAAATTGTAGAGTTGCTTTTATCTTCCACTATGATGAGCTTTTAAATAAGTAAGAGTCCCTGAAAGCATTTTTGTATGGCTTTTATCATCCTGTCAGTGGGGTGCACATTGCGATTGTTTTGCAATCCTTAAGCTTGGATAGTTTTGTTTGGTTGGTTTTTTTTTTTTAATACCTTTGCATACATGTGTACAGATCTTTACTAACCCCTAAGAAACCTCTGTCACAATTTCATTCTGAGAGGGTGCCAATTGAAACTTGTTTTGATAATTCACAGGGTCAATGACTTGAAGACTGGTAATCTGATAGGAATTGACAAATATGGAAACAAATACTATGAAGACAAAAGAAACTTCTTTGGTATGTGTGCTAATGTGAACACCTCTCAGCCAACTGTGCAGCTTTCACAATAGTTTGTGTGCTTTCTGCTGGTGAAATACAACTTGTTGCCTGCCTGACTTCCCTGCACTTGACTTGTGTGAGTCTTAGACAAGGGACTCATAGAAATGCTTTGACAGCTTCTGTTTCTCTGTTGCATCCCTCAATTCATTTGCAAACACAGTCAATCTGAAACAATTAATATGGGATAAATAAAAGCCAGTTAGATGATCTCCATATAGGTAAAGCTATATGATCATGTGGTTGAGAGTTGAATTTGGTCCTTGACCTAAAGGCTGGTAGTTCAGCAGGTGGGGAAAGGAGAACTACCTTTAAAACTGCCTCACAGTTGTAGTCACTTACATGAGCACTTCAGAGCAAAGAGCACAGGATAGCTTAAACTTCCTAGTACCTTAAGTAATGGGATTTTAAATTAAGTTTGTTGAGTACTTAAAAAGGCAGCACCTAAAGCAAAACAGTTGACACATAAGCAATTGACATGCTGGTCAGGCCAAGCTAAGTGCTGACTGTAGGGTAACCAGGGAAAGCAGTTGCTGATTAACACTGCTTGGTAGTTTTGTATAGCTGAAATTTAGTTTGGTCTTTGGTTATAAGTGGCAGTGTCCTTTGGGAAAAGACTCCTCATCATGGAGAAAAAAATCCCCAAACCTGTTTATCTGCCCAAAAATTGCTTAAGTCCCTATTTCCCATTACTTACACAATAGCCAGTATTTGCTTCCTTGTGAGAGTATTAGATTCAGTCATCTAAAACTTCAATAACAGTGGAAATACAGACAACTTGGGGGAAAAAAAAGCTGTGCTGGATTTACAGTAAGTGCCCATTATGGCAGATACTATCACTCAAAACATTCTCCTTTGGTTTTCCTGAATTCTCTCCTTTATATGAAAATAATTTTTTTTTTAGCTAATGTGATATTTTTGTTTGTTTACTTAAGGTCGACACAGATGGGTTGTATATACTGATGAAATGAATGGCAAAAATACCTTTTGGGAAGTGGATGGAAGCATGGTGCCCCCTGAATGGTAAATGGTTTAGCTTAATAATGTGGACAGATACTAACTGTGTAGTTGCTTTATATTTTCTTATATTACAAAGCAGAATATTAAAAAATATAATTTCACAGACTCAGCTGTCTTGTATATGACTAGAAGATTTCAGACTGGTCACTTCTAATGTTGGACTGCATTCATGTTTATTGCTTGCTGTCCTGGCAGAGGCACTCATTGCTTTTTGGATTGAGAAAAGCATTTTGCCAGCCAGATTGAGCAGGTCAGGATGGTCTTCTAATTTTCTTTATTACTTGTGATTCTCTGTTAATGGCTTGGCAAAGCCTTGGGCCACCAGAAGTAAAAAATTTGTTATTTTCATCATAATCAAGAACCTAAGAAACACATGGCAGCAGTGGAACAACATAACTTAACCCACAGCCACTAACAGCATAATTGTTTCAATTTATGTACATTAATGTGGTTGTAAGCATTGAAGTGCCAGGATGCTCCATATGTTGACTTCTACTTGACTATAATTTTTATTGAGGTTTTATTTTCTGTTCATGCATTTCAGTAATAATTCTGTACAGCCTTGAGTTCCAGAAGATCTCTGGCCACACAGCTGGTCCTTTCATTGTTTTCCTAAAACTCACACCACATAAAGTAACAGTGGATACTAGTAAAAACAATCTCTATGCAGTTCTTCAGGAACAGGAATAGCACTTCAGCCCCAAAGCAGCAAAAGGTGCTGTGAAGAGAGAAGTGTTTGGGTAGACTGAGAAAACACTGACATTTATTACTTCTGTAATAAATACTCCTTGGCTCTCTGCCAAGGCTGGGACTGATTATAAAATCTCCTAAACTGTGGCTTTCACTGGAACATTTGAAGAATGTGTGGATCAATTCTCTAGGTAGTCAATTTTGTTTCAAGCTCTCTCAGCCTTATATTATGTTTAATATGGTTAATGCTTTTTTCTGTCTTACTTGGTAAGAACTGAATGGCATTGGTTTTGGAAGTGGCATTAGAATCTCCAACACCAGCATGTTCGTGCCTTGCTCTCTGCATAACTTTTGTTTGGTTCTGGTTCTTATCCACTATTAGACTGTGCTGGCTTTTATGATTTTCTTTATTTTGAGGCATAGGTTTTGTTTCATTTTGTTTTTTCCTTTGCTTGTGTTTATGGGATGTTTGTTGCCATTTACAAACCTCAGTAAAGGATTTCTTCCTGAGAATCAAAGTGAAATTGCAAGAGTTAAGTAGCTTGTTTAGTTCACAGAAATTAATGAGGTAGAAAATCTTGTTTTCCTATAAATGTGGAAAAAGTTCATGTAAAAGAAGCAGTAAAGATTTCATTATTTTCAAGACTGGTGAGTGTAATGAGGCACAAAAGGGTAAACAGTCTTGTGATCAGAGGTATTTTTGTCAGGAAACTTAGTTGTGCAGTACCATTCAGGCTTGTGGATTTGGGTTTTTTGGGGGGTGAGGGGAAATAAAGTGGGAGTGGTGTTTCTTGCTGATAAATGTGTATGTCCCACGGTAACGTATGTTTATTCTTACATAGGAATCCTAGTTTTGTGAGACATCTACATCACTGTTGTGTATTTCCATATGACTTAGAGACATATCTAAAAATAGAAGTATTTTGACTGGGAATAAATGCTGTCTTTTAAGACTTTTTTAAAAAAATTATCTGGTGCTATACTGCCATAAATTTTTAACATGGCATAGACTTCTGAATTGAAATTGACAATATATTGTACAAGCCTTTGTCAGTGTAACACTACAGTTGTACAACTTCACAGGTGGTTATTTTGGACCCAGAAATTTGTTGGAAATAAATTTAACTGTGTGAAATTACTTATATTAACAAAGAGAGTGATTAACACACAGTATAACATTATGATACATGTTTGTCATCCTTGGGGCAACTGGAAAGTATTTAAAGTACTGCTGTTAGAGGTGGGCGTGATCTGAATGCTTCTTCTAAACACTGATTTTTTACTTTGGGTTTCAGTTAATTTAGCACAGCTCAGTGAAATTTTTTGGGTATGTTGTTGTATCCTCTCCTTGCAGTAAGTTGTGTGCCTTCAGGTTTGTGGAATATGTATGATTGTTCAAGTACAGTCAAATTAAGCTCATGCATGATGAACTGGAAAAAAGCATTTTGGTATGTTGAAAAGTTCTGAAAACAACTGGGGAAAAAGATGCTGCCCTTTACCTTCTCTCAGATACTAGAGAAAAAGAAAAAGCAGCAAGAAAAAACATATGTAATAACATACTGTAATACTGTTCTAGGAGCTACTGAGTATTTTCAGTATTCTGAAATAATTATTGTAATGTCTTGTGACAAAGGATGTACTGAAATTGTACAGTATGAAGGAAATCAAAGTGTTGTTTTGACATGTGTCTACTCTTCAGGGAATTGAGACTGTTACTTTTTAAAAATGTTTCCATATCAGAATATGTAGGCTTGTAGTTTATACTGATTTAGTTGTTAT
The DNA here is from genome assembly GCA_013399225.1 of Rhipidura dahli. Classification (NCBI taxonomy): domain Eukaryota; kingdom Metazoa; phylum Chordata; class Aves; order Passeriformes; family Rhipiduridae; genus Rhipidura; species Rhipidura dahli. Next base: position 991,817 of record VXAC01002802.1, on the reverse strand, counting down.
TTAACTTCTTTTTTACTCTGGGTTTTCTTCTTTTTGTCTCCAAAATCCAGATGTTGGTATCTACTTTGTTGGAGACAAAGATTTTTAAAAATTTCTTCTATACTTGCCTTGGGAATGATGAATATTAATCTTCTTTTGATGCTTTACAAGATATTTGGCACAATTTTTCCCTACACAAAGTCATCTTTTTCACTTTTAGACAGTGAGGGAAACCAAATACTTGTTTTGTCTCTTACTAGTCAGAGTATGCTGTTTGCAAGAACCCAGTGCTTCCATTTTTGAACACACTGATGGTGTGCTCTGTGAACATAAAAACAATAGAAGTTAAATCTGTTTGTAGCAATGCCTGTGTGGACTCTGTTTGTGCTTTCATGGATGTCTCCATTGCAGCATCACTCTAATCCTTGGCCTATGTGTTTAAGCTATTTGTTTAGGGTATTTCTGGTTTCAATGTACTTTGGTTTGCCTTTTGGCCAAATACTTGGAAAAAAACAAATTGACAGCTGATGCAAGTGTACACATTAGTTAAAAATAAATTGCTCTGTCAGTATCATCCTGTGGGGAAAGAAGAACTGTAATTTGAGAATAGTTTTTCCTTTTGTAGGGACACTTCATTTTGCCAGCACTGTCCTGTGTATTTGTAGTGTCTGTCCTGTACTTCGAGGTTTATTTCCTTACAGTGCAAATCTACCATCTTTGGAAGGAGCTCCGGGAGTGTTTACTTCATACAGTGAAGTATTGCAAATTTACCTTCAATTTAATAGTTGCATCCTCTTTAGTTGATCTGACAGGGAGGAATGTAGCACCTCAGACTTAAAAGTGCCAAGGCACTAGAAAATGTATGGAAAATGGGCAATTCTCCTGTGGAAATGCTGCTTTTCAAGTCTGCCTTCAAGGAAAACAAAATAAAAAGACTGAACAGAAAAGGAAGGGGAGTAGGAAAATTTCCATCCTTTTAGTAGTTTCACAATAAATTTGTGGAGTTTTATAACTTGATTAAATGCTAATTTGGTGTTTTCAGGTAAATTGGATGCCATCTCATTGCTATGATGTAGTAGCTTGCATGAGAAATTAGTTATCTCCCATGTGTAAACAAATAAACACATTTGTTGTCCCTTTTTCCTTCTCTGCCCTATGACCTGAACCCACATCATCATTTCTCTTGTCTCATTGCGTGGTTAACTCATGGCAAAAAGTGGATGTTAACAAGTTGGCAAACATCCTGAGCTGACGCAGGCTGTGCCTGAACCTTGCAGATGCACATATGGTAGTGGCTGCTGAGTTTGTGTAGCGTCAGTTCTTGTTTGACAGCTTGTACATCATATAATTGGCTCCAGTCCCTTGTAACTTCAGTTTGAAATCTACTTGCTTTTAAATATTTGTGAAAACTTGGGAAAAAAATCTTCATAGTCTTGAGAGCTTTTGAAGATACTTTGAGGTGTCTTTTATCCATTTAGTCAAGAAAATGTGCAGAGGCTTTGCTGGCCTCAGTCTGCTTCCTAGTGACTTCTCTGATTCAGGAAGCTGCCTCAGCCTCTTCTAAGCTGCTTGCTTCCTCCTGATATTTGTGTGCTCTGTGCAAGCTGGCTGCTTCTTTTTAGGTTTTCAGTCATTAATTGCTTTTGAATCCTGTTTTTCCATGCATGGATTTATAGGCAGAGTTTGTATAGAAATCTGGGCATCTGCAGGATGTCACATCTCTTTATTCATGTTGTTCAATCTAGTGCATGAAAAGCTTTTCTTGAGCATCTGGGGGTAGAGTCTGAGATATCAGAGCTTCAAATGATTCTTTGAGGCAGGTGTTAAGGGGAAAGTCTTCCCAAAATAAAGTAGTGGGAGCTTTTGTTTGATAGAACAGACTGAAAACCAAAATGCTTTTGTAAGTCACATATTGTGCTTCTAAATGGAATCTTTTGTGATCAGGTTAAGCCCTGAAACTTCTAAATATAATTCATAGTGGATTGATTTTTAAACAAACTTTTGAAATCTCTGCATGTATTTTAATACCTGTGACTGTACTGACATGTCTTGTCAGTGAGCAATTTTATTTCTACTTTCCACTGAGAAAATGTGATTCAAAGATTGGTTTTGCTGATCCATATAAATTTGAGCCCGGTTTCACGTTGATGTTATAGAAATCCACAAAATCTTAAACCCAAAGATATTAATTTCTCCAAAATGCTGTATTTTAAAAGATTTTATGGATTTAGTCTTTAAAAGCTGCAAAACAATACTTTTAATGACAGGTAAAGCTACTCTGTTAAATGATATTGTGAAACTTTTCTGATGTTTCAAGGAATCAATGTGTGACAAGTACACTTGTAATGGCAGAGGTGCCAGACATCATGCAAGCTTGGGATAAAGTTGATTTTAGCTGAGCACTGATACGGTTCTAGTGCTGTGCTTGCTCCAGCCTGTCTTTCAGGGCCTTTGTAACTGGATTTCTGTCTGACAGTTTTTTGTTCATCCTGGTGGTGTGTGTGACTCTTGAGGAGCATGAGGACGGTGAGGCATGATGACAGGTGCGTAAATAGGGATGTGTGTGCAGGATTCCTTTCCACTGTTACCAGAAGCATCACTAGGTGAATGTGTGTGTGTTGTAGGTTGGCTGTGTCATGGTTTAACCCCAGCCAGGCACCAAGCCCCAGGCAGCCACTTGTTCACTCCCCCTCCAGTGGGACTGGGGAGAAAATTGGAAGGGTAAAAGCTGGAAACTCGTGAGTGAAGGATAGTTTAACAGGGAAGGCAGAAACTGCACACAGGCAAAGCAAAACAAGAATTCAGACACTGCTTCCCACGGGCAGGCAGGTGTTCAGCCATCTCCAGGGGAGCAGGGCCCCACCACATGTAACAGTGACTTGGGAAGTCAAACACCACCACTCCAAACATCTCCTTCTTCTTCCTTCTTCCCCCTACTTTATACACTGAGCATGATGCCATGTGGTATAGAATATTCCTTTGGTCAGCTGGGGACAGCTGTCCTGGCTGTCTCCTCCCAACTTCCCATACATCCTTAGTCTCCTTGACAGTAGTCAAGAAGTCAAGGTAGTACAAAAATCAGAAAAGGCCTTGGCTCTGTGTAAGCCCTGCTCAGCAATGACAAAAGCATCTCTCTATTATCAACCCTGTGTTCAGCACAAATCCAAAGCACAGCTTCATACTGAGGAAAATTACCTCTACCCCAGCCCAAAGCAGCACAGTCACATATTTATTAATATGCCTTGCACATTGCAATAAGAGCCTTAATTTTTGTTTTTAAAAAGAAAATTAACTCTACCCTGACCAAAACCATCATAGTATATTAGAGTAAGCAGTTTTGAAAAGCTGAGGCTCCTCTGGAGTGATACACAAAAGTATTTTGAAATGCAGTCCTAGAGTCAGTACTAGCAGAATGGACTGTTCTTTTGCCATTTCTCTCATGCCATACACTGTGTATGTCTGTGTTAGCAGTGGAGAGCTTGTCGGGCGTGAGCATAGGATCCCTTCTCTGTCAAGTTAGCTTTTTTGCACATTTTTGCCAACCTTGATGCAGGCTCTCATAGGACACGTGATATCTGAGGTGATGTGAAGCACAGTTGTGCACAGAATTCCTCTGACAGGTGTGAATCGGGCAAGAGAGTTCGCCTAAGGTGAGAGCTTTGTGTAATGTGGTCAGGGCATTTCAGAAGCTGAAAGTTTAAAATTGAGCAAGAGCTGATCCTATATCATCAGACCACATCGTGATTAGTAGTGCTATGGGGCTACCTTTTTCCAGACAGAAATCATCAGCCACTTACCCTTTTTTTAAATAAAGCAGTGGGACATGTACGCTTTGAATGAGACCAGGCTTACAAGGGAGACCAGAGAAAGGAAGAGCAGGATTGCCTTTGCATTCGCATTGCATTGGTCGCTTCATCTGAACATGTGTGTAACTTCCAAACTCCAAAATGGATCATTTTTCCCACAGGAGGCTGTTCTTTGCCTCTAAACACAGTTTTTTCTTCTTACTTTTAAATGATCTTATGATTCCATCTGTATTCAAGCTAGTTTTCTGGCAGCCCTTAGTCCTACAATGTGTGGTTTTAGTTTGGGGGTTTTGTTTGGTTTTTACTTTGAGAAAAAGAACTTCAGGCTTTTAAATTGACATTTCTGTACTAAAGTTAAAGCCAAAGTTGTTGTTTTTTTTTTTTTTTTAATACATGTCAAGAAGCAGCTTGAAAAGATTACCAGCCTTCTGTAGAGCTCTTCAGGTTTAGAATATACCTGTCAGTCTATTTCTCACCACTTTTATTGTGGTTTTGTTCTGCTGTATAAATGAAGTATGCTGGATTTGTTGCTAAGGGCTGAAGATGCAATTTTTAGGTTTTCTAATAGAACTAGAGGACTTCATATTTTTAGGTCAAGTCTTTGCAAAAGCTGATTAGCAGAAGTCTCCTTAATTCTACTCAGTAAAAAAAAATACATAAGCTTGCAAAAAATGTCATAACCTCACTTTTGTCCTAACTATATGCAGTAGGAAGTACATGTAAACTGACAGATGATTAAAATGTAACTCAGATTTCAAGTTGCTTCAGGCACTGAAATAGGAATGGAATGGAATCAATTCAGTTGGTTCCTGCTGCAGTGTTTCAGTAAATTGTTTGGAAAAATACTTTGCTTGCTCATTAATGTTGCTTGCACAGTGAAAGATTGACATTTAGTTCATAGGTAAAGGCTAATCACTGTAATCACTTGGTAATTACCCTATTACTGATTGGTATTAATCATTGTGTTGTGCAGTCAGTAAATATTTATATGCTTGTTTTAGGTGTACTTACGTCGTTAATCTGTATCCCAAGCGGGAGCCTCATTTATGCTTTGAAAATGGTATTGAAATTGTTGTGCAGTGTAGTCTTCTGGTAACTAAAAACAAAACAAACCTTCATAACCTTACAAAGTAAAAGCCCAGACAACAAAACCAAATCTTGTGGTTTTGTCATTTATAGTGCCTGCCTTGACCTGGCTGCCTGGTAAAGGCAGTATAAATAAGTGACAACATACTCTGCCCAAAAACTGAGTGTACAAAGCAACAGGAAATTTGAACTTAGGTGTGCTTTCAGCTGCTTGGAGGCAGAACTGTTATTTATCAGTTAGACTTGTGAAACTAATTAAAATCAATATCCTGTGGTCTCACTGAAAGTCACACTGAATTAAAATTATTTTTCTCCCTTCTCAGAATAAATACTTAGTGTCTCCTCAGAGGAGGACCCTTGGGAGTCAGGAGATAGGCTTGTCATGTAATGTTCCTTAATATCAATATGTCTTTTTCCTCTTAAGGCATCGCTGGCTGCACGCAATGACAGATGACCCTCCAACTACTCATCCACCAGTCGCTCGTAAATTTATCTGGGAGACCCATAAATTCAATGTGAGTGGCACTCCTGAGCAGTATGTGCCTTACTCTACTACTCGCAAGAAGATACACGAGTGGATCCCACCTAAACCAGCCAGCAAGTAACAACAGCACCAACATGACTTGTCTCACCTTGGGCTTTCAGTGTAAACTGTATTTTCACTGCTTTTGTTCAGAATAAAAGCCTCCTATAGCAGTTGTAGTTTAGTTTATTGAATTGGGGGCAGGGAAACAAGTGAGGAAATGTTGGGAAGAGGACAGAATACGTGACAAGTCTTAATCTCATCAAGATATTGTGCTTTTTCTCATATTGTCAGTGTCCTGTCTTCACATAAGCAGCTCTCAAACTCTTTTTAGCATGATAACCATTCCTGTGCTAGTTACTCCTCATATTTGTGTCATTCAGGAGAATACAAATACACATTTGAAATACAGATTCCTCATCTCTAACATTATCCTTTTGCAGTCTCTGCATGGCAAATAATGCAGTCTTCATGTACTATATTAGGAAACCATCTCTTTAAATTTTCATAAGACAAGTTAGAATAGTACGACCAGTCAGGACTATAATTTTCATTCATAAAGTGTTCATAGGCATATACATGATTATGCAAAAAGCATTGCTGTATTCCAGCATGGGATGATACATAATATAAAAATTTTAAGGCTACATTAATCAAATGACATCTCACCCATAAGGGAACTCAGCCATAAAAAGAGGGCACTCTTCTTCTCACAAAAATCTCTTTTGCTGTGGAGGTTCATTACAAGATGTTCTCTTAAGGGTTTGAGGTGGGCTGTTTGCTCTCTTGTGACAAGATATTTAAAGGTCTTTGGAAGTTTGAGACTGCACATGTTTTAGGAGGTAGAGAAGTGAAATGTACCAGAACCTAGTCTCAAAAATGTGAAGCTGGCAAGTGCACTTTAGAAAGAGAGTTGGTTGGGGCTGTGGCTTTTTTCTATATCTTGCTAATTAATTGTTGGCTTTTATTCCAGTTCTGCTTATGTGTTTTAGCAAAGCTGTCCTCTCCACAAGGCTTCCTGTACCTGATGGCCTGCTCTGTGGATAACTGGTGTGGGGTGTGCCCACCCAGCCTCTCATTCACCCCAGCATCTCAGCTGGTTAGGAAAGAAAAGAGAAAGTTCATGGGTTGAGAAAGATGGGAAGAGTGCTTGCCAGTTACCATCATGAGCAAAAGAAATTTTAATTTATTGCCAGTTAAAATTGCATAGTGAGAAACAAAGTCAAAAACTATAAAACACCACCTTCCCTCCCCACTTCTTCCCAGGTTCAACTTCACAGCTTCACTCCTGACTCCTCTGCCTCCTCCTGGGGGAATGGTGGTTGGTCTGTAGCAGTAGTTGTGGGCTCTGCTGTTCCTGCCCCCTGCTTCAGCCTGAGTCCTCTTCATGGGCTGCAATCCTTTTGGATAAACCCAGTATGGGTCTTCCACAGGCTGAGGTTCCTGTTGTGAAGGGTCTGCCTGCTGGGGTGGATTCCTCCTGGGGCTGCCATGAATCTCAGCTCTGGCACCTGCAGCACCTCCTCACCCTCCTTCTGCTATCTTGGTGTTCACATGGCTGCTGCCCACTTCTTTCCCCCTCATCCTCTGCCTGTGCAATATTTTTTGCCCCATCTCCAATCCTCTTTCCCAGAGGTGCGCCTGTTTGGCAGCTGGACTGAGCCATGCCCTGTGGTGTGTTGGCTGTAGCCAGCACAGGGGCAACCCTGGCCTCTCTCCACAGAGGCTCCTGCAGACCTCACTGCCAGCACGTTGACAACTACACCCAGTGCACTGACTTACAGAAATTGTTGTTAAAGGTGACTGAGAAGGGGATTGGGTGTATTGCATGCTTGCAATTGCCTGTCAAGAAGAAAAAACCTTTGCTCCCCAATAACACCCACAGTGGCTGCACCACTTACTCTGTGCTGGCTGATTTCCTTTGCATGCCCACCTGCCTGGGTCACTTAACCCTCAGTTGCTTCCTTCCTTATTAAATGAAATTCTGGATTAATTGTTTAAGGGTGGGATTTTTAACTTTATTTTCTTGAAATCAGTTGTCTTTAAATTAATAGGAAGTAGCACCAACATCTCCTTACCTCTCTAATTAGAAAAGGATAATGTTTCATTTACTTTAAGACACCAAAAGCAGTGGGCACAGCTGAAAAGCAATTTGAGCCATACTGAGCAGCATAAGTGGAAAGGACTTGTTTAACATTTTTATCTTGATAGAGTATCCGATCTTAAGAACAAAGTTTGCCCCAGCGCCACTGGAGAGCTTCATCACTAACACTCATCTATAGAAGCCCTGTGGGCTCAAACACGGGTAGAGCAATTAACTCTATTTTTTTTAGCCTCTATTTCTCTTTAATGTGTTTTCTACTAATTTCATTCCTCTTCCTTTGTCCCATGGATTTTTGGATTGCATCCTAATCACACATCAGGAGGTACATTTGGGAATCAGATTCTGTACTTAGGGGATAGGCAGTAGCTCTTCCTACACCTTCCATGCTGAAAGAACAGATCTCAGCCTGTTTGTTCTTTTGCTATCATCCGGAACAAAAACTTTGAGGAAGCAAACAGTTCTGAACAACTTTGTATGCAGCAGTGCTACATAGAGACAAAAATGAGCATGTCCTCCTGCTCTGCTGGGCTGAAGCAACTCTAGGACTCAGTATCTTGGTTTAGAAAATATCTTCAGTCCCATTTCTGGAGAGGACAGAAACCTGCTCATCCTGCTTTAATCAGCAGGAACCACAAATGCTGAATTTTAAATGCAAAATTTCACTGACATCTCTTGTAGCATTGCTCCTCCAAGGTAGATTGCAAAAGGCACATACAGGAAATAAAACATATGCAGAAGAATCAGTCATCTTCCACAGGGCTTTCTGCAAACGCTTCTGCAATTCAGTCTTTTTATCAGCAATCTCATTCAGTTACGGAAGTTCACCTTTGCTCTTGACATCTGCCTCAGTATTCAGGTTCAGTTGCTTTCTGGTCTAAATGACATTTTAAATGCCAAGCTGACCAAGTGTCGCAGCAGATGGTGTCTTCAACCAAGTGCAGCCATAGCACTGACAGAAATATTCCCCTTTCACTAAATGTAGGTTTTAAAAGAAACAAATTTCTGATATGGGAACAGGCTTATTAAGAAGACAGGTACCTCTTCCAGAAGCAGCACAGTGCTGAAACACACTTTTACTTTAAAATTGTGTCTGCACCAGTAGCTTTCCACATCCCCAGGGTCCAGAGCAGCCCTTTGCTGGCAGCCCTTTGCTGTAGCTACCTGCAGGTTTTTGCTGTGCTCCCAGCACGCTCAGCTCAGCCCATGCATTGGCAGGGCGCCCTTCCCTCCGTGGGGCACTGCATCCTGTCTCGCTGCTGCCCACGCTGCTGCACCTCTCTGCCCTCTCAGCTGAAACTGCCCAGGACACATTGGATTGGAGAACAGTGAGAAAGGAGCTTCAGGAGACATTCTCATAACCATTCTAGCTACAGCAGGAGGAGAAATCTTCGACAGGCAGGGACATCCTAAAGCATTTAAGGAAGCTGAAAGAAGAGGGCAGGAGGCCTTGTCATTTCCTGCCCAACTTGTGCTGTACTACAGACCCCTCCACACTGGTTCCACCTGGCTCCTTGAGGGCACACTGAGAACATTCAGATATTCACCAATTCACATTTCTATGTCATCTAACCTCAGGCTTCAGTTTTTTAGGATGTTTCTTGCTGAAGTTGATGTTGGGAAGCAGTATTGGTTGGGAGTTACAGGGACAATTATTTTGGATAGAGCTGGAAGTCATCAGCCCAGAAAGCTGAGGTATATATTTTCCACAGCTGTGATGCATTCAGAGTGAAACCTTTGATTTACTAATTCTGTTGGGCCTATTATTTTGATGGCAGCTGGGGGAGAGAGAGGGAGCAGATCCTTGAGGTTAAAAAGCTGCAAATATAAAGGCTTTGCTGTTACATGGTGCTTGCAAGGAGTGTACAAAAGCGGGTACTTCAAGGTGTGGGCGAAAGTGGCAGCCTTTAAATGGCACTCCAGGTTCCTCATGCAAATCCCACAGAAAATGCTGGATTGCACCAAGGAGAAGCCCATCTCAACGGAAGCTACCAGAGCAACCCATGTCGGTGGGGAAGGGCCCAGCAGGAACTTTGTCCTGGAGACCTGCTGGGCTTTGAACACCACCCTCTGGTTCCCAAGTGGAGCAAGGCCCTTGTGGTGGAGCTGATGGTGACTTAACTCCAGCATGGAGCCAGGAAGGGGAGTGCTTTGCTCTGTGCACCCTACCCAGCTGCCAGCAGCACCATGCTCAGTCTGTAGAAGAAATCGGAGCCGCCAGAGTCTTCCCTTTGCTGAAGGGCCAAAACCAGGTCTGGCTATTTCCTTATGTTTTCAAATCACTTGAGCCCATGCAATGTCATTTCCCATTCTGATGAATTTTGCAGATAGTCTTAGCTTTGTTCACAGGAAATAAATATGAAGGGCAGAACTGAACCAGGATCTTGAGAAAAAAAGCATTGCTTTCAAAATATATGTATTTAATAATCACCTATGAGAGTGTTTTTCTTGAAGAAGCCCTTTAAGATTTAGATTTATTCATTTCCTCTCTGCATTTTACTTAGAGGTTCTAATTAATGATTTCCTTGGTATTAAATATCAACAGAGTAAAAAAAAAAAATTAGAACATGAATACATGTATTCCAAGCAAGCTCTTTGTACACAAATGTGCATGGGTACATAGGTAGGAAAAAACCAAACCACATTTAGCATTAACACTATATTTAGGTGAAATTTGTATTTAAAAGTTTCCATAAACAATGCTAAACTTTCTTCAAATCAAATTATAAAGATGTGTAATGCAAGTTAAAAACTGATATTCACATCACAATTTCTCACTTGTTAATGAAAATCATTAATCACTTAATTTAAATTGGTTTATCCTGCACTATAAACCAGGTAAGGCAGAAGAGGTTGATTTGATGTTGCAAGCAAGAATTTTTGTGTGCATGAGTGAAAATAAAAGAAACTGGCTAATTTTTGCCCAGGAATTAAGAACAGGAGCAATGATCACTGGATAGCTTCACAAATTGCTTCTAAAATTGAAATTGTTTTGGAACTTGTTCCCATTAAAAAGGATATGCAGAAAACTGAAATTTTAGGAGCCTTTTTTATTATGTAAATTACCCCAAAACTACATTATCTTAGTGTAAGTTAATCTCTGTAACAACAACAGAGTTACAAAATCTATTTAAATTATCTGTAATGTTGTTAGTATCAATTAAACAAATCTCAGCTCAAAAGACTTTTGTTTTAAATAGGTTTATACTGCTACAAATCATATCTATTTTCTTCTCATTGCCTATGATGTAATTCCTTTCCCATTCCTCTAATGGACTACTCAGTTTTTCCCTGTGATATTTAAATATTAGTTTTAGGGAAGTGGTTGTAGGACTGTTTTATATCCTTCATAGCCCAGGAATTTTTAGTTCATGGAATAACAATCTGTCAAAACGCAGCCTGAATGTAACAAATGAAGTCTCACATGGTCGAGCACTCAGACACTGACCTATTAATAGTTTGTGTTTTGAGGGTAACCATCCATAAAAATCCAGTGAGGCAAAACCAAATTCAGCAATATGTGTGTGGCACTTTCCTTGTGTCTGCCAGTGGCCAGAGAAATCAAGAAAACCATAGCATGTTTTCATTTGAGGCAGCTGTGTTAAAAAAAAAGAAGAGGTTTTATTTACCCTGGCTGTTGGGGAATTCATGGATCTGCTTGACTTTCCTAAGAAAAAAGCTAAGTGCATGAGCCTCAGATGCACTTCACTAGCCTGCAGCACAGCAGCAAGATCACTGTCAGCACAAGAAAGCCATTTTTTTTTATTTAGCACATCTTAACTTGACTTTGAACGTCTTCAGTCTGACCTTCACATCTCTCTGGGACCCAGCCTGAAAGTGGCTTGGTCCACTCAGCACAGAGACAGAGACCTCTGCCTCTGGCAGAAGAGATCACTCTGAATCTTAAACTGAGCCTTGTCACCACAAGTCTAAATCAGGTGCCAACTCCTGGCTGTGCTCTTAGCCTTCTGGGTATAGCAAAGCTTAATTTCTGGATGTCTGTGTCCCAGAGAGCCCATTAATAATGTGAATCTAAAGCAGAAGAGCTGGTCTGAAAATAGAAACAGGCCAGCAAGGGATTTGCGCTACCTTTCTTCTGTTTCATGCACAGGGCAAGATGCTGGTGATACTGGAAGTTGTGGTGGCTATCTACCACCAAAATCTACCTGGCTTTCCTTTAACTCCTGCTATTTAGTTTGCATTCCCCTCCAGTGGAATCTAGTTTCATTTTTATAAATAAGATTTTTCAGTTTGGGTCTCTCTGTCCTGGAATGTTGTTGCTGTAAATACTGACAGCAAAAGTTAATTTGTGCTTTATCTTTACTTCAAATTCTTTCTAACAGACTTCAAGTGGTAGACTTCAAATAATTTCTGATTGATTTTTTTCTGATGGATTTTTTTCTTCAAAAAAATTTTTTACACATCTGCTAGTCTTTGAGTTTTTAAAGCTTGAATTAGCCATTGAAGTTTAGGATTTGAAAAGCAGCAACAGAAGCCGGTGTTTCCAGGATCACTTCAAACTGTGCGGCAAATAGCAACATGTCTTTTGACACATTTTAAAGTACTGAACTTGAAAGGGCAAAAATTAATTCAGCACCCAACTATTAGTTACTGTAACCAATCATCAGAGCTGAATGAAGAATTAAATTGAGCATGGATATTTTTTGTTGCACTTATCAGAGTGGGTTGCAGAGCTTGCAGTCAGTCACAGATGGGTGGGTGG
>VXAC01002802.1:963492-979502 GCA_013399225.1 Rhipidura dahli | reverse complement strand
TGGGTACGTGGCAGCTCTGGGCTGGTGTGCCTGCACTGGGAAGGGGCTGCTCGGGACACAGCGGCTCTGGCCCCTGCTCAGCACCAAGGCTGTCTGCTCTGCTCTTCTGCACTACTCTGTGGTTGTTCACATCTGTAACAAAAACAGAGGCACAGAGATTCATCCCAAATCTAACACCCAGCTTTGCCCACTGACTGGGGAGTTGTACTACCCATTGGAGCTGGATCTGCATGCACTGTCCCTGCCGTGGCTCACACAAATCCACAGCAACCACTCCCCCACAAAGCAGATAGAGTTGGGAAGTGGATACCTGGCTCTGTTTACCCTTCACCCCCAACAAATCTGTCCTCCTGGCAAGGCGCTAGCCCCTCACTTGGATCCAAACAATTGTTAGAGCATCTATCAACTCAGTGCTAATAACAGCCTTCCTCCCCAGAGCTGGAAAGCTTCTCCAAAGCACAGTCCTCTCTGCTGCTTTCCACTCACCTCTGCAGCTTACAAAAGAAAGGATAGCGTGTAACAGCTGTGTAACCCACCCCCACAACAGCCACCTTAGAGCTACAGGGGGCTGGCTGTAGCCCTCCCACCCGTGCTATGACTGCAGGCTTGCTTCTGGCAGCTGAAGAAAAGCACAAACTGGTTTTCAAAAAGCAAACATCAAAAACAGTGAACCTGTCCATCATGACGAAGCACTGACTAGATGCTCCAAATCCAGCCTGTGAGGGCAGTGATGTATCTGCAAAAGAAAAGTAGTGAGCAGCAATTATCTGTGCTGTAACACTTGTCTAACTGCATTTAGTAAACTTTGTTTCTTCTAAAGCCCAAGTGGGTTCTTAACTGTACTTGCATCTCCTATTAATCAGGATTGTAACTGTTGTTGGTACTCAGCAATAGGGAAATGCAAGCCATGATTGACCATCTATTTGCTTAACTCCACAGTGGGCAAAACGAGCACCCTCATGTCACAACCCATGATTCCACAGTATAATTACCTTCATGCTCTGCAATTAACAAAATAGCACCTTGTTACAGAAAGATACTGAGGAAACAAACCAGTTCTATCACCCGCCCTAAGCTGCCTAGAATCAAGTGTTTAAAAGCTGCTGTAGAATAGCAGCTGTGTGTTATAATTCATACAGGGCTTTCAGAGAAGGTATCAGCAGGCATCTACATCATTTCTAAGCAGCTTACAGTGTTAACTGTGCTGGAGCTGTGAGTGAACTTGTAGGACTGTCTTGTCCTCCTTTCTGTCCTTTCCCTCTGCCTCAGTTAAAATAATATTAAAATAAAAATTATCAATTAAAATAAACTCTTCTAAGAAAGACAGTAACCTCCTAAATAGGATTAATAAACACGTGTTCCTTTATACAGGCATGTTATACAGGGAATATTTGTGTTTATCATATGAGTTTGCTTAAGCCTTGTCTTTCAGTAGCTATTTAGCTTTTATATATCTTAAGTCTACAGGGGACCTATTCTCACCTCCAGCATTGTCTGAAATTCCCATTTCTCTTATTTTAATCCCCCAAAGCCATGCCACAGTAGGTTAAGGAGGCCCAAGCCCGTGGGTTGCACAAATATTTTGTCTCTGCATTTTAGTGAGCCTCTAAGAACGGTGAAAAGCTTTTCACTTGCTGTGCTGGATTGTGGAGTTGTTGCTGGGGAGCCCCACGGTGTTGAGAACACTGTAGCAATAGCTGGTGAGATCCAGGAGCAAACTTTTCCCTGCAGCTTGGCTTCTTCACAGCAGGACATACTGCTTTTACAGCAATGACTGTAGCAGCAGTGGGAGGCCAGTAGTGTGAACAGATTTTGTAGTTGAGGGCAAAGCAGGGGGAAGCTCTCTGCAGGCGATAGTTCTGCTTCTCTTGAACAGTCGATGAGCTTGTGTTATTACTCAGAGGTGCATCTGCACATCTTTCCTGCTTCCCTTCAATTTCCTGCACACTATCGGCCACCTTCCATCCTGTGTTGTCTCATTCCAGGGGCTGCCACTGCAGCTCTGCATGCTGCCTCCTGTCCATCTTCCCTCAGCCGCAGCCAGGTGGTTTTGTGCCACCCCTGACTTCCTGCATCGGGCTCTGCTCTCCTTTCTCACACCAGGAGCTTTCTGCCTCTCCCCTTTCATCTAATCCTGCACGGCTGCCCTTCTGGGTGTTAATGCTGTGTTCATCACCAGTGGAGCTGAGTGCTTAATGCAAATGCATCAATACTATGGCCAATATAATTAAAGATACTCTCTCATTTTTTCCCCCAGACATCCTAACAGGAGGGTTCCATGATTACTTACCAGTATGAAGGAGCAAGAGATGTTAGATTTACATTTTGTCCTCCTAGCACGTCATTCTTGGTCACTTTTCTCTCAGCTATGTGTAACTCTTTTGTTAGAAAAAGAGACTGGAAATTTCTCCCCCGTTCTTCTATTCTGACAGATGTCCATGAATTGAGCAAAGTAGACCTAAGAGCTTGAAGTTGTTGTTTGACAATTTAATCCCTCCTCTTAGAAATTACTAACTTCCATTTATTTTATTCAAAGTTGAGTGAAATGTCTCAGATTTGGCTCAAGCTTATTTCTCACAAAGCACCCTGTCTTACTCTGTGGAACAGGATCTCCTTGCTTATGTGGTTACCAAGCAGGCATCTTTACAAAGCTGGACCTAATTTCTAATTGAATTTGGCTGGCTCCAGCTTTCAGCCACTGGATCTTGTTGTCTTTCTCTGCAGCCTGTGAGAAGTGATGACTGCCTAGTATTTTCTGCCTGGGAAAGCACTTACTGCAAGCAAGTTGCTTCTCACTTTTCTTCTTGACAAGCTAAACAGATGGAACCCTCCATCTCTCCATGAAAAGCACTTTGCCCTTGTCATTTTTTGTGGTTCTCTAGCCTCTCTAATTTTTCATCAGTCTTTTCAGAATGAGGTCTGCCTACCATACCAATCCTGTATACAAAGTGTAAAATCCATCCTTCTCCTGCTTACTTTATTCCCCTCAAGCCTCCAGCAAATAGTCAAGGACATACTAGACATTTTTGTTTGTTTGCTGCAGGATTGCACAGGGAGCTCAGATTGCTCTGAAGGCAGTGGGTGAACAGGTCCATCCAAGAAGCTTGGTTATGGTCTGGCACCTGGCAGCAGCCCTGGGCTCCTCTAGTTGTGCTGAGTAGTGCTCACCCTGTGCTCCAGACCTACCTTGTACCCTGACATTCCCATCACACCCATGTCCTGCTGGCTGCAGCACCAGCTCCGCTCTCAGACACCTCCCTCTAGGTAAGAGCTCCTGAATTATATGTTAGCAAACACTGAGAGGGAGGACAACATGGAACATATACTTGAAACACAGAGGGAAGAGCTAAATAAAAATATATTCATGGGAACTGTTTCTAAGCCACTTAGCAAGGGCTTTTCTGACATAGCATATTGCTGACTTTTCACTAGGTTTTACACAGTACAAAATTAACCTTGCATTCACCTACGTGTGTTACATCTCCACAGATACCTGTACAAACCCGTAATCTGAAATGATGAAATAATATTTTTTTTGCAAGTCTCAGAAAAATCACCACTATTGACATTCTGTACCTATTGTTCATTCTTGGAGTACTGTCGTTCTCTGTCGTCTCTACTAGCATGTTTTTTCTACACTCCCTGCCACTGCTAGGGGATATTTATCTAGTCAAGTCACTTGAACACTTTATATACTAGCACAGCATAAGTATTCTTTCAGTCTTCTGAAATTCCCCCATTGCCTTCAAAATCAAGGTCAGTGAAAAAGAATCCTCAGCCAACTACTCTATTACCCCTGAGATTCATGGGCATCTAAACGTGCCAGCTCATCCTACATGTTCATCCACGTCCATCCTACACATCTTCCTCAGTTTGTGACAATCAAAGAACAAGTTCCCTCTAATTTATATGAATTATAGGAATCCTGGGGTTTTTTTCCAAATAAAAAGTAAAAATATTAAGCTTTTCTTCACCACCCAGTTCTGAACCAGTCACTCCCAAGACGTTTGGCTCTCTGTGTACTTCTGTACTGACCTTAGCCTCACAGCTGGCATGCAAACCTCCTGAGTAGGAGCTGCCTGATCTTTAGAGGCAATGGTGAGAAGGATAAGTGCTTTCACACCTCATTTTTCCACTCAGGGGAACCTGTGGACTGGGGAATCTATTCTCTTCGGGGTGCAATAAGGCTGGTGGCCTCCATGGGGAAGAACAGGCCATGGAGCAGCAGTTGTTCTCTACCCCTCTCTGATGACTGTTAATCATTTCAGCTCATGATAACCTGCTCACAAGCTAATACAGGCTTTAAAATGATTGATGACTCATATGCAAGTGCTTTTTATTGGGGTAGGTATAGTCAGGGGACTGTTAAGGAAAGATGGAAACTCCTACTCTGCTCTTAGTCTCTTCCTGTTGTCAGTTTTCTCCATTTCTACAGACTCAAGAGCAATGCTGGGACTGCGTTCCCTGTTCATCAGTGATAATGTATGTCACACTGATCACCATCAGTTTAAAATCATACAGAAAAATGGGAAATCAGAATGAAAATAAAGCAAACAGGTATCTCATTAATTCCTGCTTTCTGCGACTTTTCCTGTGATGTTAGGTTAGCTTGTCAGTTGGCACGGGCTGTGAGCCAGTGGGGCTGCAGGCAGCGAGCACTGGAAGCAGGGGGGAATTCAGGGTGTGCAGAGGAAACAGGGCATGTGATCAGTTCACCGGAGGAAAAAGCCAGAGCTATTTTGGTGGGTGCATGTGGCCATGTGGGTTTCCCTAGTTCCAGTTCTTGTGCAACGGTGTTTGTATTTACCTACATTTAACAACTGACCTTTTGAAAATAATAAACCAAACCATGAGGCAAAAGGTTGCCTCATCACTAGGAATTCTTCATGCTGCCCAAGATCCTATCTATTTTTTCTAAACACAAAGTAATGGTCTTTTAGGGCTTGACTGAATGCCACTTCAATAGGCACATGGCCTTTGTCTGCCCTTCTCCTGCCAGACTACAAGAGCTGAATCAGTTTAACACATGCTGTCACAGACTATTTATGTTTTGCATTTGTTCAAAACAAGAAGTCATAGTTGTGTAGAGTAACTGCTAAAAACAAAAATGAAAAAATTCTTTATTAAGACACATTATATATTGAACTTAAGCTTTCACCATTTGATTTACAGTTCAACAGCCAAAATATATAACAACAACCTCTGTGATGGGCATTGATTTCCATATGATGTGTTTCATGGAGCAGCAAACATTACAGTACTTGGGTGATTCAGTGCAGCCATCCCTGGCATTCCATTTTGCTCTGCACAGCCCATATACTGCTCACTCCATACCATGTTAACAGCCAGGAAAATGCCAACTAAATAAATTCATCTTTTCAGTGTCTCACTTTTGAGTGTTCTGGTGCTTGCAGTCTTTGATCTGGTCACAGTTTACATTGTTGAGCTTTAAATGGAGATTACCCTGATAAAGACCTTTTTAAGTCTGAGACATTCAATTTTTTTGTTGAAATACCAGATGTCACCTTCAGATTTCATCTATTCTTTCATTCTAATCGACAGCAGACAAACTTTGATCTGACACTGGGTGCTGAAGTTACATTTTCTCCATGCTAAAGATCATTTTGAAAAACTGTCAGTAAATGCCTGACAGCTTTATTTCTACTTGGTAATTAAAGGGCCTGTCTTGTTTTCCAAATGGCTTTGGAAAAAGTTATACATTTTTTACCAAATTTATGTGTTATACTCTTATTACTGTTAATATGTGTTTAAAATAGTCTTTGTGCTGTAAGAAGGGAACCAGCTCCAGTTACTGGGTGGGGGAGGAATATTGAGTGGAAGGGATATTCCTCTACTTATTTTAAGTGAATTTATTTCATTTATCATGAAAGGAGCCTGCCTATAGGCAAGGTACAGGTAAACAGCTTTCCAACAGTTGAGCTAGGCAATAAGCTTCTCATGTGTGAATACCCACCAGAAGGTACAAACTGGGAAAAGCAGAGGAATATTTCTCTATTTGTTCTGAACTGCCATGTTCCCAAGTCCTTGCTGCTATCAAAAGTAGCTCATTATTATGAAGTGAACCGTGGTGTTTTCAATGCCCTGTGTTATGTTGTATTTACAGTTTGGTGTGGATTTACTGTGGGGCTGTTGAGAGCTATGCCCTGTATGAAAAGTTGTAACGAGAGAGCATCTCCTCCTCAAACTACCCTTCACATGCAGAATATACTGCTAGTGGATTGGGAAGGAATACAGTGAATGACACTTCTAAATTGCATTTCTTCTACAGAGGCAATGGAAAGCAATGCTAAGACAGAAAGTAATTTCAGAACAGTCTAGCCCTGTATGGAGTAAGTGCAAGAAAACATTTCAACACAGTAAATTTTAAGCACTTTAAGAAAGTGATTAAGGATGTTATTTAATGTTTTCCTGAGTCAGGACTAATATCTAATCATTTAAATAAAATGAAAAATTCTGTAAGCTCAGCCAGAATGCAAAAGTGAAGGCAATCCCAAGTTTGATAAAAGCTCTGCAGCCCAGGCAGCCTTCCAGAGGGCAGGCATTCTCAAATGTCACTACAGTTAAGAGATGGAAAATATTTCCTTGTTGCACCAGCTCTGTATCTGAGTTAGCTAACTCTGGGAAAGGCTGGGCTTATTTTTGCAGCAGCTGGGGGGAGAATAACTGTATCTATGGAGCAGGTAAACTAAAATGCAAACATTTTTTTGTGTCTTTTAGAGAATCTCCAGACTTCAAGCAGAATGGCAGTTACTGAAAATGTTACAAATGCAGCTCAGTGCTGAGTTCAGTGAAGTTACATACAGCTAATCCTGTAAGTAGCAGGGCAGCTACCAGCCATCATTCCATGAAAATGTTGGAGGGGAGCATAAGGTCTGGCTGAGCTTGTTTCTTTAGCCACAGGATGATGTATTTCCATTAACTCAGCTCTGCTCTACCTGACTGGGATATTTTATTCCTTTCAATAGGTTTTTGCTCCTGAAGCTTGCTCATGTGCTTCAAAATACATGCTTATCTGGTTCTCCTGGTCTATATTTGCTTTACTAGTAAGTGCTAAATACTGGTACTAATGCTATCACTGAAATAAGTTTGATCTCATGAGTACTGGATAATGTTGCAATAGTGATACTGAATGAATACGTTTGCTACTATTGTCTTTTCTGAGAAAAATTATCTTTCAAGTATCAACTTTCTTATGTCCCAGTTGAGTTCTTTTACTAAGGTCCATCTCTCTAGGTCTCTCTATCTGTTTTTTAAAATGGACCAAAATAACAACACAATAGCAAATTAATAAGCTACAATCTTTTAATATTTGTTTTTCCTACTAACAGTCTTGAATTACAGGTTTTATTTGCAGTGTGCAGCTTGTTTAACAAAGTCAAACTCTATTCAAATAAAAATACCCCCATGTAAAATTTTCAGCTCCCCTGCAACAGCCTATGGAGGCAGAAAAGGCAATTTCATAACCTTTGCTGGCCTGAAGCACTTGATTCCTGACAACTAGGCAATTTGTTAAGTCTTCTAATTCAAATACGCAAAAGGGTGAGTAAGCAATAAACCATTTCAATCCATCTGGCAGTAGGTAAAATAGCTATAATGAACAACATGTTTACAGAGCACATTTCCTACTCAGCCTAGTCATTTGCAGGATTCAGGCCACAGATGTCACAGGTTGTCTAAGAAGCACTAGATGTGAGGAGATGGCTGGATGTGAAAGGGGACTTTGAGGATAATTTATGATGATGGATGTTTGCTGTTTATGAACACTTCATTAGCTAAGTCAGTCCGGCTGGCGCTGCTGGGACTTCCCTGCTTTCCCCGCTGCTGCTGGCCATTTGCTCTGAGTTCACAGGTGAGTGAACACAAGCATATGTTCTCAGGTGTACAGTTTGTTTAATGATGATGTTGTGGTTTAACCCCAGCCAGCAACTGAGCCCTGTTTAGCTGCTCGTTCACTCACCCCCGGTGAGATCAGGGAGAGAATCAGAAGGTAACAGCTTGAAAAACTCATGAGTTGACATAAAGGCAGTTTAATAGGGAAAGCAAAAACCATGCACGTGAGCAAAGGAATTGATTCACTGCTTCCCATGGGCTGGCAGGTGTTCAGCCTTACAGGAGGGCGGGGCTCCATCACACGTGACTTGGAAGATGAACGCCATCACTCTGAATGTCCCCTGCTTCCTCCTTCTTCCCCCAGATTGATGTATTGAGCATGATGCCATATGGTATGGAAAATCTCTGTGTTCAGCTGGGGTCAGCTGCCCCAGCTGTTTTCCTTCCCGACTCCTTGTGCTGTGTTATCATTGATCAACAATAGCTAAAACATCCCTGTGTTATCAACACTGTTCCCAACCCTATAAAAAACCAATCAAACAAACAAAATAACTCTATCCCAGCCAAAACCAGCAGAAATGACTGAGGAATGGGTGAGGCATCTCTTATGGAGCTGTTAGAATTCACCATGTTCTTCAATAAAGGGGCTGGAAAGGGTATATTGTAGTATTACCCTCTCCTGTAGGCACAGCAAACACACAACCTATTGAGTTTCTGTTTAAATATGGCAATTTTATTTTGACTTGAAATACTCTGGGATCTAACAAGATCCTGAATTCACTCCCAACATAAGAAGCTTTGTATTTGTCTCAGCCAATGCAATCAGCATAAAGTGTTGGTATTATGAATCTGGATTGCCTTCAATGGGAGCACATCTTACTAAATGATAGCACAGTTTGGCTTTGTGTATGTAAAATTATTAGGCAAATCAGTAACAGCAGCAAAAGCAACTGAGCAGCTCTCTAAAAAGCGAAAACATGAAGTAATTTTCAATGATCCTGAACGCAACTGCTAAAGTCACACCAAGCTAACAGTTACACCACAGTTGTGGTAGCACACTGTTTAGCAAGGATGAGCCAATTCTTTTGCTTTGTGAACAATGAATAACACCAAATTTTTACAGTTACAACCAAATTCCGTGGGTAAATACAGATGGAAGGGTTCATACAGGAAGGAGTAAAATCATGTACCTCACAGATTTTTAATGACAGAGGATACTAAATAAGTATGTATTTCGTACCTCTTTTTTCCCGTGTGACAGCCTCCAAGAAATAGTGACAAGGACAGTTTTGGACCTGAATGAACCTCATTCAGGTTTCTTCATGCAGGTGAAAAGTGTGATAGCAAGAGGACTGAAAATGTTACACTAAGATGCAAGATTGCAAGTTATAGAACAAGCCCCCTTGATAAATTCAGATTGCTGGTGCACCACTTGCCATTGGCATCAAGGTAACTCTGCAGGTCTGCTCAGACAACCAGTATGCATCAGGAGGAACTGAGGCTGCATGTCTACCACATAAGCATCTCAGCAGAAAAACAGCTTTAAATAAGTGTTCCCACTTCCTTCCAAACCAGCATCACACGTTTTTCCCTTCGCTTATGCTTCAGGTATTACAAATTCAGCATAACAACTGAACTGACTAAACACTCCAAGGATAGGCACAATGTGTTGTGCCTAGGATATGTAAAAATGTGTTGTTCTACTGGTAATGGAAGTATTTATATTGGAAATAGTTGTCCTTGAAACCAGTATTCGTTAGCCCAGTATAATTGTCTTATACTAAATAGCTTCCTTACTGTACCTTTATTTTTTGATAAATTTTTTATGGTTAAACTTTTTTTTTTAATAGCTGCAATAGAAAGTTCTCATACTCTGAATTGGAGTAGGCTAACTGAACTAATGAAACTCTGATGGGTAGAAAAGGCCTCCTTCCATTCTTAGAGACCTTCTTCCATACTTATGTTGAAACATCTCCCTTCTCCTTTCTAAGGTGCTGTGATTCACATGCTGCAGTCCTGGGCATTGCCTCAGATCAAAGGAAATACAAGTGAAGCAGCAGCCCTGTTAGGTTCACTGCACACTCCAGTGTTTAAAGCCCTCCTCAAGTCACATTTCTTAATACCCTTCCACTCAAACTCTGTTTCCAAAACTCATCCACTTCTCTGGCTGTTTACACTGAGTGCATGAAGAAAGCAATGCCTCTCCTGTGTTGCCCGTCCTAGGATTTGCACAGAGACACAAGATCTTAATATGCCTGCAGAATGGATTGAGCCTGGAACCTGCCCTCTCATTCAGATTGAGCACCACATCTACCAACATCCTGACTCACATCAGAAACACTGAGCTGCAGACCATTGTAATTGTATTGCTTTAAGTCTTGCTATGGAAGCACGTTCAGCTGATTTTCAAAAATTTTAGTTAAATAATGCTTATACTAGACCTGAATGTAAGCTGATCTGAAATTCAGTCATTTATGTCACTATAATTTTCTATATACCTGTAAGAACCACAAAGCGCAGATCATTTTCCTACATTTAGTAGGAATAAAGTAACTGGGTTGATACTCACATTTTATTTTGTATTTGTGCATATAGTGTTATTTTATATCTATTATGAGCCTTATGAGCAGACAGCTACTTCCTTTCTCCTGTGAGCTGTCTCATAGCTTTAAATTGACAGCTCCTGAAGGAGAGAGACAGCATGTGACATGTGTACAGAATCCAAGATTGATAAGGGTATGCTTTTATTCATTTTAATAACCAAGAAGGAGTAAAGATTGACATTTCAATCACTCATTAATAAAGACTGACTTTATTCCCATTCATGAAACAGTCAGATTTTAAAACATTTTAAAACCGTTATTATTATTACTATTATTATTATTATTGTTTGATTTAGTACTTTCCGCTCATATGAAAGTGTAGAAAAATTGCTGTCAACAAACAGAATTTTGAATTAGTCTGAAAACTACTCCAAAATTACAGATCTGTTTCAGTTTTAGGTTTGGGGGTTTTTTTAATCTTTTTTGTTTACAGACTGACAAGGTACAGGACTTAAATGCTCAGTTAAGTTAAACATGTTACTAAACCTCAGCACAGCCACAGGACTAATGCACCATTCCAGACAAGAGAAGATCAAACTAGATTATGTTACTTTTAATTTGCCATGGATGGAGATCTGTGGCTCACCTTGACTGAATTGAAACATTAATGACAGAAATTAATGGTAGAGTTCACTGTGAAGGACTTGATAGAGCAGACTCAAGCCTTGTCCCATTGGTCACTGAGGGAAGTCAATGCTGACTGTGGCTTTTGCAGGCTACCAGGCTGTAGCCTGTGTGAGAGCAGCCTAAACACTCCTGTGCTGGGATGGGCAGGACCAGCTCATGGAAAAGAAAATCACCACACAAACCCGGTCTCAACATGTATGTAGGGTAAAGGAGGCAATCACACAATCATGTAAAGTCTTTTCTTCTGTTAGAACTACTCCTGTTTCAATTCCTTTGAAGACCTCTTCAAGCTTTCCCTCCCAAAGCAAGGTTTAGTTAGATTTGAACAGTTTCTCACCCATTTCTTGCCTTGATTGCACTGTCAAATGAGGTTGATTTGTCAGCTTGTCTCACTGTCTGTTCATGTTCTACAATAAGATGTCAATCTCCCAGACCTAAGAAGCTCATAGGGTTTTTTGGCAGTGAGTCACATTTTCTGTGGTTTAGCTGTGAAAATCATTGTTCTCATTCTTGTGTTGACTGACTAGGTGAAGGGCAGATAAAGACAATCTCATTATTTAAGAAAAACCCACCCCTTGCTTCAGCTGATTGGGTGGAGAGAAGGTTTTGTTCCCATAGTAACATTTTGCATCCAAACCTGCAGAAATGAGGCTGGCTACAAGCATTTCAAACATGCTGCTTTTAAAGAGCAGGTTGTACTCTACAATGTGTTTTCATTTTTGCATCTGACAGAATTATTCAGTAAACACCAGAGGAAAAAAAAAAAGGAAAATTTTTGCACCCACATATGTGAAACTGGAACCTGGTGATATTAGGTGTGCTCCAGAGCACCCCTTGAACTACTCTCATAGAATGCTCTGTACTATCACTTGTCTGGACACCAGAACTTAAGTAAAAACCAGTCAGCCCCGAGCTCAGATGTCACTTTTGTAAAAGTTCTTTTCCTTTCAGTGGAGTCAACACCACTGAGCATGATGTTTAGAGGGAACTGGCTAGTAGGCTGAGGAAGAGTAAAACCCATGGAGGAGGTTGTACCTCAGAGAGGTGGGGCAGCATTAGGGCATGGGCTGTTGGATTCTTGCAGAAGTGACAGATAGGATGAAAGGAAGAAAACAAGTCTTTCCCAATACAAGGAGCTGCTGAAGGAAGACATCATTGGACAAAGATTGAAGGATAAAAGCAGTTGATGTTCTGGGTTTTTTCATCCTGTAAAGGTTGATCGTACAGTAGCAGGGGTGATTTTTGTGGGAATTGGACTTCAATGACAGGACTGTTTGTGCTTCAGGACTTTTGGTTCATTTGTGAAAAAATGGAAAATAAGGACAGTGCAGAAGAAATTTGTAGTAGTCTTTAGGGAAGATGATAAAAACTGGATCTACTTCTTTGGCTGCTATGCAGCTGTGTTTTTCCAGACAGACTCTCTCAATCAGCACAAGTCTTGTTCAGGCGGAACTGGAAGATTCCATTTATTTATCCAGGATTTCATTTTGGCAGATACACAGCTCAGTAGGACAGTACATGTCAGAAGCACAGTGGTTTGGTCCAGGAAAAAATGATTAATTCCTCCAGGAGGACAAACTGCCAACAAAATGCACACAAAGAGGCATTGTTAGAGTACTTTGAGAATGATATATTAGTGTACAATGATACTTTAATGGGAAATTGCATCACCTTTTCTTTGTGTTTGCCTTTGGGCACTGATAAGCAAAGTAATGGCATTAAGCATAACAAAAAGTTGGTGTAATTGGCAAATTTCTTAGTGGGAACAAGTTGACAGCACTGTAGCATAGCACCATTCAGCTGATAAAGTAAAACAGTAAAATTACCCAAATATGGGAAGGCAGCAAGTTATTAACTAAAGCTTTTTGGAGGGAAGGAAATACAGACAGATTGATTTGAGAAGTTTTGTGGAAGGAAGAGACCAAAAAATATGAATGAAAGTCAGAGGAAATAAGAAGTAGGTGTGGTCATGCTGAATGCTGGTTGCTCTCCAGTTATCCAGTTTTCATTTGAGCTGTCCAGCATGGGGTGGAATTCCCACCTATCATATTCTGGTTAAGTGGCATTATTGCATGTGGCTAAAGCTCTTTGAAGATGAGCAAGTGAACAAGGCTTTGTCAAAACAAGTTTCAAAATAATTGTACCATTCTTGTCAGTCATAATTTTTATTAGAGGGTTTTTGGAGGAGGAAGGGTGTTTTTGTACAGGGTCTGTTCCTGGAGATAATGGATCAATTCCACTGAATCATGCATTGCTTTGTGTCCAGACTTCTTCTGAAGGTGTCTGGTATTGAACAAGCTTGATAAGTAGGCTAAAACTGCCGGGGAAAAGGGGCACACAGGGCGATATAAGAGTGAGTGTATTGAGGAGGAACATAGAGAACCTTACAGCAGCAGAGGGGCAGGAGAATGTGGGTGCCAAGGGCTATGTACAGTCATAACAACTGATAAAAATCACTGAAAAACACCACAGAAACAAAAACACAGTGATGGGGTGAAAGAGTGGAAACACAAGCAAGTCCTGAGGCCCTGAAATGATGTTGTCTCAGACAAGACAAGTCAGCAAATTTAATTGTTTGCTGCTGTTTAGCCAGATGGCCTGGAGTTGTATCAAAAATCCCTACCCACCACATTTCTCGATAGGTCTGAATTCCAACCTTTTCATCTACCTTAAAATGCTTATGTTTTCAAAACAAACTGATGTACTTAAATTTTCACAGCTCCAGAAAAAACAAAATGCAGAGGTCAACAGTGCAAGAAGGAGGCAGAGCTGTTACCAGAAAGTAATTTAAAAACATGCACTGAGGTGAGTTATCTAATACAGTTTTGGATAATAGGATCCATCTCTATGGCAAATGGCTCAGCCCTGAACTGAGAAGACAAAAGCTCTGTCCTTGAGATGGGAACCAGACTTCCAACACCTGTTGTTAGATATCCCAAGAAGGTTGGTCTCTGAAAAATCTCTTTTGGTTGCTGACCTTGGGTAGTTTCTGGCTAATCAGGAGATGACACCTGTTCCGAAGTTTTGAACCCTACTCATGGATAAAAAGCCAGGGTACCAAGCACTGACATTTGGAGTACTCTAAGAACCCCATATCTGTAATTTTAGCATTGCAACACCTGCCTCTAAGGATTCCAACTCTTTTTTAATCATACTCTGAGACTTTCTTCAGAAAATAAATTATTCCAGAGCGCATATATTTTTATGACTGTAACTACAGAGAAAACAAGCTAAATACCCAGAGCAGATTCCCCTCTGTGGTCTAGGATTATTGCTGATGTTCTTATTCTTTATAATCCCATTTCACTTACTGGTAAACGAGTAGTTGGATCAAGCTTACACAATCAAATCTCATGCAAGCAGGACGAGCACCTCAGTGAGAAATGACTGGGAGAAAGGAAGGCTGTTTGAGAGTCGGTCACAACCAGGCTGACAGCAGGTACATCAAGACGGATGTGTCTCAAACCGTTTTACACTGGGTAGTGGCCA
This sequence comes from Rhipidura dahli, assembly GCA_013399225.1. Taxonomy (NCBI): domain Eukaryota; kingdom Metazoa; phylum Chordata; class Aves; order Passeriformes; family Rhipiduridae; genus Rhipidura; species Rhipidura dahli. Next base: position 964,932 of record VXAC01002802.1, on the reverse strand, counting down.
AGAAGAGTTAATGACTGTTGCAGGCTATATTCTTGGAAACACCACTGGTTTCTGTGCATAGTCATCTACAGTGACTCTGAAAACATCCTATTTTACCTGTAATATGGACATTTTGACAAAATGCAGGGTTCTTCATTTTCAGGAGACAAAAGAAAGGGAAGAGGCCTGAGCAAGTGAATAGGAGCACTGCTGAAATCTGTACAATCAGACCCAAGAGAGCAGACATATCTAACAATCAGCATCAGGAGGCACAAATTAACATGCTAAAAGGAGTACAGCAAATCTGAGCCCAATAGCTGTCACTGACCATAACCAACATAACAAATTTCTAGTCATGCACATTCCACTCAAGTGACAACCCCACCATTTTAGCACCTTAATGCAACATTGTGCTAGGTGACACCATGTATCACAAGCTCAAATCAGCATCACAAACTTGATGGCTGAAATTTGAAGGCTGGCTACTCTAATGTGGCTTCCTGCTCTCAATGGCAGAAGATCACGACCTTAATATTAACCTGTCAGTGAATATTCTGTTGCTTCAGCTAAACTGCTCCTGTCAAACTGAGTTCAAGTGTAAATGTGATGACAGTTTGTTCTAACTTGTCTGCTTTTTATTTTTTAACTATCTTGCTAGAAATTAATTTCTATGGGTCACTATATGCTCACAGGACTGAAGTTTCATGAAAAGTTACTTGAAGAATGTATCAGGACACAGAGAACACTCAGTGGGTTGCCCTAAAATAAGCCACATTTTTCAGAATCTGAAATATGTGGTCCTCTCCTCCTGAGACACAGCACAGTCTGCTGCTCCGCGTTTGGCTGCTGGGCACACAGGCTCACCCGGGGGCTGCGTGTGCAGATGAAACATGCCACGATTCACCTCCACACACCCGATAGCGGGAGCCCTGGATTCTTGCATTTAACATTATTACAGAAAGTGTGTTATAATTAACAATAAATACCTTTCGAGATCGGATTCTATTTTAACTTGAGAACAGCTTGTCCCTCTGATGGTGTACTACAGCTTTCAGGAAAAGTAAATTGCTGCTGGAATGGGTGTAATTTGCTTCGGGTGTGACTTGCTTCGTTACGAGAAACTGGAGCACCGTGGGGTTGGATCACTAAAAGCAGCGTAGTCCCAGTAGCTTCCCACGGCCGAACCGGGCTGGGGCGATGCAGCCATCCAGCACCTCGGACCATGCAGCCATCCAGCCCGGCATCTCCTAGCTCCCCAGAGGGAGCAGCCCCAGCCGTGCCCGCCTCTGACCGGGACCGGCCAGCGCGGCGGGGCTGAGGGGCGAGCTCGTTGCTTTCCTCGGGGGGCTCTGCTCGGTGCTCCGGGCGCCCACGCGGCGTGACCAGGAGCCGCCCGAAGCCAAACGCCCGCTCCGCGGCTCTCTCCGGCCACGGCCGCCCCAGCCCCGGGCAGCGGGGGCG
>VXAC01002802.1:904576-963256 GCA_013399225.1 Rhipidura dahli | reverse complement strand
GGGCGGCCGGGGGCTTCCCCCGCCGCTATTGTTCCCTGCACGGCGGCAGACGATGCCTTGGCTGAGACATCTCGGGCACGGGCAGACTTGGGCGAAGGGAAGCGCTCTCCATCCACACTAGGCAGCGACGCTGGTGGTGCTGTGTGCAGGAGAGCGCAAGGCTCTCATGACTGCCGAAGGCACTGCTAAAAGGTGTAGAAAAATAAGCCGAAGCTCTGAGCCCAGGAGAGCGTGGTACCCACACCGGACCCCACTTTGGAGCTTCAACCAAAGGTTATTAAAGTCAGTAGGGATCCTTTTCCTGACATTCAGCTCCAGTGACAGTTTTCACTGCTCCATCCAAAAAGGCAAGCTTTCTTTTTAGCTAAACCTGGGCTGCATCCTGAAACAGGCTGTAGCACGATAGTACCAATGTTGAAGGCACGTTATCAAGAGTGAATCAGCCAACTGCTTAGGCTTCTTGTCCCGTTGTTGTTCCTGTCTTGCTCCCATTTTGTGTGATCTTTCCAAATTTTGTTGTTACATCCTTAGGCCCATTAGCCTAAGTGTGCAGTAGCCCAAACAACTGGAGTAGTAAGACACCTCTGAAAATTCGTGATAAAAGGCATAAGAAGTCTATTCCATCGCTTCCTGGTGAATTAGGTGGTTGGAGCCTGGGGTTCTCTTCAGCGCTTCTGAGCCACAGATCCAGGCTCTGATGGCCGTGCTTGGTTTGGCAGACGCCGGGCAACACAGAACAAACAAGATGATTTAGGATTTCTCTTTGTTCTGGGGAAGAACTCTCTACTTAGCTGGACTCTCTAAGCCTCATATTGGTAATCTCTTGTACAAATAGCAGTATTTTACACTTAGTGCTAATTATTGTGTGTTTATTATATGGTTTGGACAAGCTGGTTAAGAGAAAGCTGATTATTTCTATCCTCTCATTGTGAATAATGTGGAACAAATGCTTTATTTGAATCTTATTTTCTTCCACTGCCCATCATAGTCCTTTGCTACACGGAGTGGAAATGCAGAGGTAGTCAAGATTTGAAATTAAGTGTTTATAAAAGGGTGGAATTACCTTGGGGATTGTGGATACAAGGTATTTGAGGCTTGTTTCTTTTTCATACCTAATTCTGTGGATGCTCAAGGGCTGAATCAGGGGTTTAGTGTTGGTTTATGCTGCCAGCCTGTTTTGTGCTGCATGTTCATGAGCTGTTCATCATAGACTGACCTCTGTGTGAATTATGGGCCACCTGTGCTAAATTCCTCTGCTGTACACAACAACTAGAGCACTGTCAAGAGAAGTTAAACTAAGCTAACTTTAGCTTAAAAGTGATAAAATTCATAATTCCTGATTTTTGATCAACACCTTAGTGCTAATGAAGGCTGCATGACAAATCATCTGAGAAAGCAAATCTCCTTTTAGACAAATGGAGGAAGAAATAAAAAGAAATTGCAGCTCTCACTTTGAATCAGGAGTGCTCCGATCCTACTTTACACATCCCACTGGGCAACCTTCCTCACTGAGTTCATAGACTTAGCATGTCCTGGAAAACAGTAGTTATGTGGGCAATCAACAGTAAAATTAATTTCATGTCATGGCTCTCTAGGATGGAATGTGGAACCTCAGTGTTGACTGCTTTGTCTCCTCTTTATTCTCTGCTGTTCCAGAGGATTTTCTACCATTTCCATCTCAGCATCCCCTTTTTTGCTTTTATATCTGTCAGAAAGGGAACATAAAACACAGAGAAACCCCTGTTTTTCTATTGTTCCCCCATCATGTGATTTTATGGCCAGCAAGAGGAAGCCTAACATTTGAGACCCCTCTGATTTGCTGTCTCTAAATGCAGTTTATGCTTCAGTGATTGCTTCAAAAGTAAGTAAGTAAATAAATAAGACCTGGGCCACCGAGTTGGAAAGCTCATGCTTTTTATTTGCACAGGGTTTAGTATGGGTCAAGAACTTTGTGTTAAATCTACACTTTCCATTAGGTTTCTGTTTTCCAATGCCATCTGTGCTCATAAAGGAGCAATAAGTAGAAAGGTTGTTTTGGGGTGCCTCATTAGAAAAACCTGGGGTTCGTGGCTGGAGACATGAAATAATGTCCTTGCCCTTTCTGTTTGGGGTGTACTGAATTTCAAGTGCAATGTAGGAAGAAATGGACCTGTGAAGATGGGTGGAATCAGTGAAATGTTAGTGCCTCTGGGGAGCTGCTCTTGAGTTGTGTGGATGGGGTGGGCTTTCCCTAAGTCCAGCCCTTGGCTCCTCAGCTGAGCCGATCTCCCTGAGGAGCCTGCCTGCTCCCTGTGCTTCAGTTGCTGAGCTCCTTCAGGTGCCAGTGGCCCCAGGCCAGCAGATGTATGCAGAAGCTGGCAGTCCTGGGGCTTCAAGAGTGACACAGCAATGCTCTGTGCAGCACCCTCTGCACTTATGCTCACAGGTCCAGAAGCACATCTTAGGCAGACAGCCCTCCATGTGTTCCTCAGGTCTCTGCCAAAGTCCGTGGAGGAAAGCAGAGCAGCCCAGGCTTGGTGAGATCTGGCACTGTTTGCATCAGGGCTGTGGTGTATGGCACAGACAGCACCACGGACAGGGAAGGATGGGCAGTAGCAGTGCTCTGTCAGCCTGCTGCTTTCAGGATCCTCTGCTGGGCCTGGAGCTTAGCTCAACAGCTCTTACCAAGTGCCTGCCTCTGCCTACCACCCCTTCTGGCTCCTCCAGCTACTTGTGTCCAACCTGTTCTTCACAAAGGGAGAAGTTTCTAAAATCCTTGGAGAGGTCAATGATTACTAGTGAGGTCAATGATTACTATTATCCTAACACCATATTTGAGATGCTTTGTAAGAGATTGATCTTTTCAGACAGACTCCCCCCTTCCCTTGTCTCTACACAGTCTTTTCAGACTTCAGAAACATGATGGCTGTGTGTACAGATCTTCCCAGCCACCACTGCTTCTCTTTGCTCTTCAAACTGTTCAAAATAGTTAGAGATGACATAGATGACATAGACATGTCCAAATACTTTGTTGCTTGTAGGAACCCTGTTATGTAAGATGTAGGTGCTGCAGCTGGATGTGTAACTAATGTCGACTGAGGTTGGTCCACTTGATTTCATTCCACATGAAAGATCTGATTCTTTTTCTTCCATATCCTACTCTCTTTTCACTCAATTTCTTATTAGTAAGAAAATACTAATGCATATATAAGCAAGAGAAAAATCCCTGAGGTTGTTTTCCTATTTTTGCACACCTCTTCCTTCCTGGTCATTGAAATACAACAAACTGGCATTGCAGTTAATGGAGACAAGCTGTCTATTAGACATTGCAGGAATGCAGTAACAGAGAGGACAGACAACATTTCCAGGTAACAGATGGGAAGCCAGTTCTCCAGACCTCAGCAATCTCATCTCTTTGGATTTGTTTCTCTCAATTCCTCTTGCCAGATGACCTACCTGTCTTAATTGACCATATTAGGAGTTAATTTATTCAATCTTAGCAGTCTTTCACCAGATCACTGAAGTACATATTGGATATAAATTCCTACTTCTGTCTGCTTGTATTACCTCTTTGGATGTCAGCTCTGTGTACCTTGTTCATTTTCACTTGGGTAAACAAATTCACATGTCAAATACTGGTGGTGTTATTTCTTCAGGCAAGATGTACTTACACTTGGAAATTAATGAAAATTAAATACATCAACAAGAAATTAGTATTTAGGAACAACAAAAAGAAGAAATTAGTATGAGCAGAGTATACTGAAAATCCAGGCTGGGCTAAACAAAGTCTGTAATGAAGATGAAACTGTGTGCTACTTCTGTTTTTATTATGTATAATTTAATACTCTTAGGTGGGTTTGGGCTCTGATACTCAGTCATCAGTATCTACTCTTGCAAGTACTAATGGGGAGGGAAAGGAAACAGTCTGGCTTATTAATGTTTTGTTTAACTCATAAAGTAGTGAGGAGGGACAAACATACCTTGCCAGGAGCAGAACAGTGCTGCATCTTGCTGTAAAATTTATTCATCAGGTGTTTGAGCAGAATGATGGCTTTATTTTTACCAAATTGTCATTGTCTGGTCTTTACAACTTGTTGGGCAAAAACTGGGACAATTTGTGCTAATGGAAGTGAGTGGCACTGTCGCTCTCCTGGGGAAGAAACGTGCCCTTTTGGTATCTTTAGCTGCTCAGAGATTGCCTCCAAATAGTATCTAATACTGTCAGTCAAAGACTAAATTTCAGGGTTGAGGTAATACAGAGATTTTCCTTTTCAGCTATTTTAGAGGCTCTACTATTTTGACTACCCTCAGGGAATATAAAATGTGTTAGCAGTTAAATCCATGACAACAGATAACTTACTTAAGCACTAGATTTAGCCAAGTTAACGTGCAGTCAATTTAACTGGCTAAGACACAGGCCACCCTGGCATGAGGAAGCACTGAATAAACAAATCCTTGCTGCAAACACAGAAGAGTGGCAGTTCAAACAGGGGGTTCTGGCCTTTGGGAGGAACAGGACAGACAGACAGTCAAAGATTTCTCCTACAGTTGAGCGTGCTGTGACTGGGGTGAATTTAAGTGAATTTTAGGGAATTTGGAATGAATTTAAGTAATTGCAGGCATTTAAGTGTAAGTGTGAACTTACACTTTTAAGTGAAAGATCACATGATGTGCAAGTGAGGATTTCAGTGGAACATTAGCATTGATTTCGAAGGACTGGAGAGGATTTCCCACCTTTACTTCAAGCATTCCTATTTGCTAAGGAGTTCATCTTTCCTATCACTGCTTTCCTATTGCTTTATTGTGATTCAGCTGATTAGGACTGGGATCCATCTCTGCATCTGTGATGCAAAACCAGACCAAAATGAAGTAAAATTTTTCCAATGCTTGAAAAGACTTGAAAGTTGCAAGGATATAAAGGGGACCAAGGCAATGGAGCTGAGACTTCAGGCCCAGCAGTGGTGTCTGCTGTGGCAGACAGTAGATGATGGAAGGATATTTCATTCTGCTCAGCTATGTAAATTAGGATGTTTAAAAGATAGGGTGAATTTTCTGCAGTTTTGGAAGTCTTAAGTTGGAAGTGTCATTGTGATATAAAGAAATGTCAATGGGGTATCTCAACTATATCTACCATCTACTTAAAATCTGTCCTAAAATTCATTTTCTTAAGATTCCAGAGTAAATTTCTTTGAGACTGGGCAATAAGGAATCAAAATGTAATGGAAATCAATGGGGTTTGTGTATCAAAGTCACTCAGTTCATTTTCTAAAATGGCATGTAAATGACTGATGTGTCTTACTGGTCATACTTTTTTCTGCCACCTCTGTTGATAAGCAGAGAGGAGAGCAAGGCATAAGTGACATGGGGAAGAAGTATTAGAGAGTGGCTGATTGTTCAGTCTTTGTCAGCAAAAGAACTGGGACCATCAAATGAACCTATCAGGCCCCTCAAGTTCAGAGCAGAAGAATGTGCTCTGCATTAAGCTGTGAGGCTCCTGGCCACTTGGTGTTGGGGGAGCACGAGTTTCCATGGATTCAAATTTACATAGAATATGCCCCTGAGGATAAAATGAACACTGCTGGCTCAAAACCCCCTTGACCTGCAGATCTCCAGCAGCTGGAAAGTATTCTGGGGAGCAGCATTACATGGTTATTCTAGTCATGAGAGTCTTCCCAAGACATCCACTGTTGGCCACTGTTCCAAGAAAGATGCAGGCATGGATTTAATATGAACCAGTATGTTCCTTACCATCCAGCAACACAGAACTGAGCTTTGTTTTCTGCTGAGCTTGCTTGTGAGATATTGATTAGAGTCATAACCTTGATCAAGCGTGTCAGTTGAGAAAAGTTTTATGAGTCTGTATTGTCTCAGAGAATGTGAGACAATAATTTGAGATATGAATTGTGAGGAAAATAAATGGAGGAAAGCTAAGATCTCTTAAATATGTTGGCTTCACTGAACTAAATCCAGAAAAAATTGATTAAAATAATTTCTTTTGTCCAAAGTTCTCATTCAGGGCAGTGGTAGGTCAGATGGCTGGTTGCACATTTCTCGAAAGCTTGCCTGTGCCAGGAGCACTCCCTTTCCTGTTGTTTTGAGGTGAAGACAAAGCACAGAGAAGGTCCATTTAACATCTTTTCCTCTATATGTTCTCTGCTGCTGGAATGTTGTCCTAGTGACAAGACAATGAAATCTTAACGTTAAAAACCTTATGTGAAAAAAATAGGCATGGGGAAAAAAAGGGAGAGATGAGCTGATTGAAGAGTAAGTAAAACCTCCAGAAGTCTTTGATAGTCTCCAGTTGGAAGATAAAAATGGCTAAAGCTCCCCTTTTCTGCCCTGCTACAACATCTGTGCCTTTGACAGACCTCATGTGGCATCAGGACCTTTAAAATCAGGACACTGGCTCTTTGGTCACTGTTTTCCTGCTTCTGAGCAATTGATCTTAAGCCATTGTATTTAATGTAGCTGAACCTGACCTTGAATGCCAGAAACCATCATAAAGGAAATGCTTCACTGGCCCATATTATTCTTACCAAAGTTGTTTTTAATAGAAAATTAGGTTTTTATTAAAAAAACCCAACAAACAAAAACAGCAGAATATATTTGTGATTAAAATATTATTATTCCAATTAAAAAGTAACCTCTATTTGGAAAAAAATACCTAAATCTCTTTATTCTCTATGGAAAATCAGTCTTTTGCAGGAGCAAAAGAAATACTTTTTTCTTCCCAACAGCAACACAGTATTAATTCTTGCTAGTTTGATTCAGATATTCCACTTTTTGTCCTTTTTCTTTTTTTTTGTGTAAATTAGTGTGTATATTTCTGGTGGGGATTTTTGGTTTTGGTGGTGTTTGTCTGTTTGTTTGTTACTTGGGATTTTGGTTTTTTGTTTGGTTGGGGTTTTTTTTGGTTTTTTTTTTTTTTTTTATTTTTCGTGTTGGGCATTTGCTAGCATACAATTATTCATACCAGTAGTCGAATTTGCAAGTCTCCTAGTAGTTTTCCATTCTTTTCAGGTATTCTAAAAACTGTTCTGTTACATGTTCTCTTTGTCTTTTCCAACTTATTTCTGGACAGATGAATAAACACACTTTTTAATGCATTTCAATTATCTTACTTTTTGTCCAGATATACTTTCAGGTAACACAATTAATTAAAACTCCATTAACTGTTTAAAAAGGACATATCCCCTGTTGGCAAACCTTTGGTACTGGCCTACTTGAGATAATGAGTGTGAATAGATGTATGATAAATATTGACTTGCTCAAAAATAAAGGGGACTTTTTTATCCTTTTTCTTGCTTTTTATGTTTAAGCCTGAAGAGTTCTACTTTCCATTGCTTTTTTACTATTTAGATTCAATCTATTTGGATCTTCCTGAGAGTTAGAGCCTGTTTCACAAATAGTGTGGCCAGCAGGACCAGGGCAGTGATTGTCCCTCTGTGCTGAGCACTGGTGAGGGCACACCTCAAATCCTGTGTCCAGTTCTGGGCCCCTCACAGCAAGGAAGACTCTGAGGTGCTGGAGTGCCCAGGGAAGGGCAACAGGTCTGGTGAAAGGTCAGGAGAGTGAGTCCTGTGAGGAGTGGCTGAGGGAGCTGGGGGTATTTAGCCTGGAGAAAAGGAGGCTCAAGAGGGAGCCTCATCACTCTCTACAACCATCTGAAAGAGGCTGTAGCCAGGTGGGGGTCAGCCTCTTCTCCCAGGCAACCAGCGACAGGACAAGAAGACCGAGCCTCAAGCTGCACCAGAGCAGGTTCAGGTTGGATATCATGAAGAATTTCTTCATTGGAAATGTCAAACATTGGAATGAACTGGCCAGAGAAGTGGTGGAGTCACCATCCTTGAGGTGTTCAATGCTCAGTCAAAGGTTGGACTCAATGATATTTTCTTTCTTCTGTTCCATTCTCTGATGTTGAAAGCAGGGCTGATCATTGAGGCTTTCAGCACCACTCACTGCTGCCAGGTCAGTTGCTTGTCTGGGCAAACTGGGCTTTTGTGGCTTGCAGAACACCTGCACGGGAGGACAGCTGAGCATGAGACTAACTGAATGTGAGAAAAGAGCAGGGGAAAGGTCCTTCTGAAGGGTGATAAGTGTTATATTACATGAATGAATTTAAATTTCTTAAAAAATTACTGGGGAAAAGTGTAGCCAGAGAATTTTCTAGGCTGCAGTCCTGAGTGCTGTTATTGCAGAAACTGAGTGGAATGAGTTGAGCGTGTGAAGAATAAAGTGTCCCCAGCTTTGGGTGCTAATAGAAGCCTCAGTTTTCTGATAGTTATTTATAACTCATTTTTTTAATGTGTGCTTCATGAGGGTTTTTTTTTTATTGAAGAGTAGTTTAACTTATTCCTACAGCAGGTGACTTGTTTCAACTACTGTTTTCAGATCCTAAAAAGTAGGAGTGCAGATTTATTAAGCGAGAATGTGTATCTACATATATAATAATTGGGTAATTCATGCATGTTGAGACAAAAATAGCAGATTTATATCCTAATACACTGGCATACCCATTCTGGGGGTGAGACTGAGTAGCCAAGACTTTTGTACTTGGCACCTCTGCTGCCAGACTCTACAGAAATTGAATAACTGAAGAAAAAGGTGAAGTTAGTTTAATTCAGTACTCTCTTACAGAAACACAGCAATGGTGAAGGATAAAGGAATCCGAAGTCCCTGGCAGTGGATAGTAACCTAATGTAAATCCCCAAGAAAGTTAAATAAATGTATTCTCGGCATGGTGCCTGGAGTAGGATGGGGGGGAGGAATGGGAAGGGATGAATCAGCTCTGATGTTTTGCAAGATCCTTCCTTCTAGTTCAATATTGTCTTGTTTTCTTTGCCTATATTTATTCTTGACAGGTGGTGAGAGAATGTTTTCATTAAAGAAAAGTTTCCTAGCATTGCAGAAATCATATAAAGTCTCCTGTGGCAAACTAACGTTCAGACTTACAAGTGGCCATATTCTCTTTCCCAGCTCTTTAAAGCTTTGGAATTCCTCAACAGTGCCTAAAATCCATTTTTTCCCTGGGCCCCAATATCCAGCAGGGCAAGGCAGAGAGCACAGAAGCTGTAAGTCTTGCTGCTGACCCACGCACGGAGGGAGAGCAGCTGCCTGCGAGAGTCCTGGGCAGCTGCAGTCAGATTGAGCCTTGTTCCTGACGCCGCAGTTGCCCTGACCCCAGGTGGGCTCGGGACAGTGCCAACACATGTCCTGACCTACTTTTGCACTGCATGCTGTTGGATTGTGGATCCCCTATGACATTCCTTCGCTACAGCCTCTCAGGTACGGGTATACCGTTTTAGAACTGCTGTCAGGAGAGAACAAGCAGGTGCTTTGACAAGCTGGGCACAGGAAACAGTGCTGTAAGAACGCTGCTGTAAGAATAACACAGGTTATTAGCACTTGCAAAGGGTGCTTGTGCCTCCTTTATGCACAGCTGGTGGAGCCAGGATAGATCCCAATGCTCAGGGAATAAACACGTGAATGTTTGGGTGGGATGGTTGTGGCTCACTTCATACGTCCTTGAGAGCTGGAGGCTCGAGTTTGTTGAAACCTGCCCTGCCTGCTCTGGTTTCCCAGTTGTGATTCCTCAGTGAATTTGGATGAGTATATGTGGGATGACTGTCAGACTGTAGCACTGTGGGGACAGAGGAAAAATTATTTTCTGTACCTGAGAAGTCAACCAGAGAGCTCCCATTTCCAGCTCTAGGTCCAGGGACTATATGTGGACCAGGTTTCCATGTGTGAAGTGGAACAGGGGAGAGGAAGAGGAACTGCCTGATGAAGCAAGTGCTGGTGTCATTATTCTCAGCAATGCTGAGTACACTGGAGGTGGTTTTTGAATGCTGGTTCTGGTGTGCTGATCCACCACCTCCAGAATAACCTGACTGTAGTGTCCGGGTGTTCAGACTGGGTTTTCTGCTCTCTGTGATAACTATATTTAGACAATACGATTTAGAAGTGGAAGACACAAATCACTAAATCAGAGGCAGTCATGGCATTGAATCAAATGAAGAAAAAGTAATACTTTCCCCAGTCAGTCCACTTGTTTCTGCTTCTGGGGTCCATTTTGATTTCATAAGCACATTTTCTTCCTTGGCACTGTTAGGGATTTTTAAAGTATGTGTGTTCTTAGTATTTTTGCTGTGCTTGAGATCAGCACTGCTAACCTTACTCATTTGAAGTGTCCCCTGGGCCTATACAGAGATCAGCTTTGGCTGCTCCACAGGACAGATTTTGGCAAACAGCTTTAGAGATGCTAACGAGGTCAGTGCAAAAGGAAAGATACCACACCTGAGTGTGCATTAAAAACCCCTTGCCTTGATATAACTTACTTGTTGTAGGACATCTTGTCTTCACAGTGCTTATAAGCATTAATGAATCCTCATGACACCACCATGAAGTGATGTAAATATGTATTATCACTACAGTATGTGGGAGGGCAAGAGAGAAAATTTTCTCATGCAAAGATTGCCAGAGAAGCCAAGGGGAAAACCAATAGTTTTAAATTACTGTCTTATCCAAGACAACTGGAAACTGCCTTTCTAAGTTGCTGTGTTGTAAAAGCATCCACTTGCACATAGCACATGCATCAGGGCTCTCCTGAACAAAGGAATGTTCCCTAACTAGTGCTTGGGAAACCAGTGCAACTTTGAAATAGCAGAATGATTCTGCAGGGAAAAGCTGTGAAATTTCTGTATCTAGCACTGAGCTTACTAAGGGGTTTTTTTTATAGCTTGTTTAGCAATTTCAGACTTTTCTCATGTGATTTCTCCTTCCCCATAACTCAATTTGAAAAGGAGGATGGAGGAGAGGGAAAGGGACAGCACCTGCAGAATGTGTGAGGAGTGGGCCTTGGGCAATAATTGGGAGGAGAGAGCAGCTGAAGTGGGTGGGTTGGGGCTGAGGATGCCTGACAGAGCTGTGCTGTGAAAATTCAGCCATTGGAGGAAGTATTCCTGGGATCTTCAGGGACTTTTCTGCTACTTCTGCTGGAGCATCCTTTCCTGGTCACTGTAGGTCCTGATCTTTGTCCTCTCCTATTGCTTGTTACTGTCACACTTTGCAGCCAATGCCATTTCAGTGTAATTCTCCCCTTGCTGCATCCACCTCCTCCCTTCTGTGTTTGTTCTCTGCTCCTAGCAGCTCCTTGGCAACCTGCCACATGAGATATAATCTGCAGCCTCACGTAGAGAATTACTGTACTCTGACCTCCTCTGTATTGCAAACTACTTCTGCAAAGAGCTAAACGCAACTTCAGCTCTGCATCCCTTTGGAAACTGCCTTCCCAGAGGTGGATTTATGGTTAAGAACAGGACATGTGTGGTAATACATTGACCACTAAAGGGTAGAATGGGATGATAAGTTTTTTAAGTGAAGTCTTAAACTAATTCTAGCTGTATAAAATAACTTCTTTTTTGGAGGGGAGGATCTTCTTTCATGAATAAAAAGCTAAGGTAAAAATGAAAATCTAGTCAGGATTACTGATGCAAACACTGTAAGGTATTTCTTTTACTGGAAGCACTAATGTTTCTTGATCATCTGTCAGTGAACATAATTCAAGATTTTTATATGTGTATTTATATAGCATAAACCTAGAGATTCATTTGGAGTAGTAAGACAAATACTTAGGCATACTGAAGAACTAGGACACAGATAATTAACTTTCTGATCAAATTAAGTATCTGCGTATTGAAATATCCATGAAACAACCCTTCTGAGGCATTTTAAATGGAATAAAACTCACTAGCTGTATTCTGGCTGATTCTTATGTGCACTGCTACTCACCTTCTCAGAGCTCTACAGCCTGACACCTCAACTTGTTCAAAGAAAGAAAGGCTGATCAGGTTAATTTGCTCACAGTAACATTGTTTCAGAAGCTGTAAAGGCCATTTTTTCTGTAGGTTAGGTGACTCCATGGTAACTATTTCTGTGGGCACTTCCCTTTGTGCCCTCCGTCCAAAGGAGGTGCTCCCACAAACGGTGCTTTCCACCTTCTGACATCCTGCTGTCCTCTTGAGGTGCATCCACCAGTGTTGCATGCTTTCAGAATCATCTCCAGGCTCTATGACTGGCTTCTTTAGCTCTGTCCTCGTCTCCTGCTATGTGGTGTTTGTGTAGCTCTTCCTGATTCCCTCATGGCTACTCTCTTGTCCCCCTCTCTGACTTTCACTGGTGGTCCATGTTCTCTGCAGTCAGCAGGCTGAAGCAGGTATCGGATGTTTTCTTCCCCCTCTCCTTTCACTGCACCCCACTCCCACTTCTTTTCTGAAAGGCCTCTCAGAGCCATCATGTTTGTGTGGCATTGCCTTGTGTATAGGACTTTGGGTACATCTATCTCTCAGCTATCTTGTATTGCTAGGATGCTTTTCAGATAATGAGGTGTGAAAGAGGGACAAAAATTACTCAGAGTGCTGGATTAGGTTAATGTATCACCTGTCTTCCTGAAAACAAAGGGACAGGTGATGTCCCAGTTCTCACAAGTGCTATATTTGAGAATTTTCTGTTAGCCAGGGGGATGTGTTGCTCCCCAGGAAGGGGACTCCTGTGATGCTTTGGCGTGAACCTTCCTATGCTCTCTGTTGGCTCTTCTGAAGAAGAAATGTACTTCTGTGTTCAGGGTAAACACATGGGATTGAATTCATATTGAGAACTTCTGTGTAGTCCTCACCAGTATCTAAAAAAGGGGGTATGTGACCTTGCATGCTGAACTTACTCTGTTTAAGTCTCCTGCATTGCTACAGCAGGCTAAGAATCAGCATCTGCGTGTCACATTTTTGTAGTATTAGCTTAAACTAATTGACCTGTGTATGATTTGCCTTCTGGATATTCCCTCTTGCTAAAAACAAGTGATGATTAGTGTCAGTGTAAGTTAGACATGAGTAAAATGTTGTTCAGCTAAACAGCTTTAATAATGTAACAAAATGGTGCCATTTTGCATGCCTGTTTGGAGCAGAGAAAATCAGTCTGCTTCCAAAGCTGCAGCCCTACCACTGGATTTGTGAGTTTGTAGAAGTTTCTGACTTAAAGCCTAGTTTACCTTGTAGTTACCATAATCATGCTATCCAGTCATGAGCATGTAAACTGCACAGATTATATTCAGGAATTGCATTGTGGAAATGAAGACAGGTCTGTTTAATGAGGTACAAACCCTGTTTTGCATGAAATGTATAAACTTCAATTATCCATGTGACACAAGGGACAAAGGATAATTTTGATAATCAGGCTTTCAGAATATGGCAGGAATATTCAATAAGATGAGCATTAAGAATCTTGACCTCATCTGGGATAACAGAAAACTTGTATAATTGAAGTGTTTCTGTATTGGATTCAAAAGATTTAATAGTATTTAATGTTTGGGCTCTAGTTTGGTAACTGCTCTTAGTATCAAACTAAAAAAGACCCATAAAAGTCAAAGAGATCCAAGAGCTTCTCACTGCCACTGGTAGTCTTCAGTTAGCTATGACTGGGGACAGAAAAGGAGAATTTGGTAGCCTACTTGTCAAAGAGAGCCACTGGGCCATCTTTCCAGCAGTGTACTTGCTGACTTAAAAAAAAATAAAGAAGAAGGTCTTGTTTTCACTAAAAGTTGTATTTTAAAGTTTTAAAGATAAATACTTCTCTCTTTTTGTTAAGGTTTGAAGCTCAGAATGTCTTGAAATATTTTTCTTGCTCATTTAGAGAAAATCCCACTTCATTTGAATGAATTACTGCTCCTATGGTGATATTTGAAATGAAGACTATCTTGGATGATCAAAATAGGAAAAAAAAGGACTAAAACTCATCATATGAACCTTACTGGTAGAATCTTATTAGCTCTCAATGCTGATATTCACAAGTTCATCCATCCTCCTGTCTCCCACTATCGCTGTCTTTTGGTCTTTAAATGCAAGGAAGGTTTTTCAGTCAACTGCAGTTGAAATAAGCTTCCCATTACCTTGCCAGAATGTTAGGCATCAACTCAAAATCATCTGGGTCACTACACTCTGATGAGATCTGTTTTTACATTCTTGGCATGAAGTAGCATATTCTCCCATTTGAAATGCAAGTAAGGTAATAGTGAGTGAGAATATCCTCATGTTGATATGTGTGGACAGTTCTGGTGTCTCTCCAGCTGTTTCACTGAATTGCTTTGCATTTTGCCGGGCTGTGCATTGAGTGTGTCTTCTGCTCCATGGGCAGAGTGAATAGAGGAATCCAAAGAGATGCATCAATGAATAGATGTTGTTTGTCTATCAGTGTGCAGCCTGGGTCACTTCACTGGCAGTTGCACGTCCTGAAGTCAGTCTGTAGTCTGCCACCGGTTCATCATTCTACCTTGCAGTGCACTTGGAAAGGGGTCTGTGGCCTATCCATCATCTCCCTGGCTTTTTGAAGACTTTAGTCCGTTGGCTGAGAGGGTGCCAGTGTAAGGTCACTTCTGGGATGTAAAGCTAGATCAAAAGTATTTGTAAGAAACAAAATATCTAAAGCTAAGTTCAGGTAGTTCTGCTCCCTATGCCTAATGTGTTCTTCTGCATAGCATGTGGTAGCTGGAGGTGAGTGACCCATACTCTGTGGTGGAGACTGCAAGAGTAACAGTGGTTTAAAGACCTTGCATTGTTCCTAGTAAAGGACTGCCTGAAAACTGAGGAGTTCTTTGCAGAGCAGGAGACTGGCTGGATACAGAAGATCAAGGGGGACCTGAACTCAAGGCCTTGCTATTTTCAGATCAGTTAGGCTCCTACATGAAAACCTAACAGAAGGTTCTACAGTCAGTGAGCATTTATTTTCTGACCCATTTCTTTTTCTTGTGCTATGTAAAACTGGCACTGTACCCTGACACACAGCCAGCAGCTGGTTCTCTGTGTCCATGGGATTTGGAGATTCAGTAGGGTCCCTATCTTTGCATTCAGGAAGTTTGTTAAGAATCACACTTTTCTACTTTTCTCTTTCAGACTTACATAATCTCCTTTGTATAGGTGGCTTTATGTCCCTTTCACCATTCATTTAAAATGGTAGCCAGGTCTAACATAACACAAATCAATAGACACAGGGTATCTCTGTAGTTCATTTTACCATAATCACTATGAATTTCCTGTGACTTCACTTGTGTAGACTGTCTTTACCTGACAGCTTTTCCTGTATATTAGATGTGAACAAGAAAATAACTTGTGAGAAGTGTCTTTGTTGGCTTTTGCCATGCACAGAAAAAGCAGAATCTTTATGGTCTTATGTGCCAGAGGCTGTATAAAGAGAGGATAGGTCTGGCTGTTACACGTACAAACATAAATTTTGAAATGGGTGTTGCAGTGCTTGAACGAAAGTATCTGAGGCATTTTGGTTTTCAAAACAAAATGTAGCAATTTCTGAGAAAATAAAATGTGTGAAAGTACAGATGCCAATGATGTGCACTCTCGCTGTATCACTGTGGTTTCAGTAGGATTACTTGATTCACTTAAATTCAGTGGGAGCTCTATGGGTTTTTGTAGAGCATAGAAAATGTCAGGGAAAATCTCAGGTAATGTTTTAAAGCAGTGCCACCTTATGGTTCATTTCAGAATAGGGATGTTTGGTGTCCTACCCTTGCAAAATACGGTGTGCATCTGTTTGGGCTCTCTAACTTTCTTAAATACCCACCTTCTGTGCTTTTAATTGGGGGGCAGTGGGCTATACCTATCACTGTCAGAACTAGCTGCAGAGAAAAAAATGCAATTATTAGCTTGCTTCTCAAAGAAGAGCTGTTCCCTCTGTGCAATTAACATTGTTCTCATGGGCAAAAAGTCATGCTCCAAGCCCATTCCTTCCAGATTCCTTTTATTACTGCCTAAGGCTCCTATTTGTGCTGAGATGTTGCATTCCACCCCAATGCCACAATGTGTCGTCTTTGTAGCTGCAGCCCATATTCATCATACCCAGTCCTGCAGTCCTGGCCTTTCTGCCATGGTAAATAATTGCTGACTGGCCAAGAGCAAGAGGAAAGGCTTTGAAATTCTGCATCACTGTTGCTCACCTAAATCCAGGATCCCTAAGCAGGGTGAGTTTCATGGATCTGATGTGACCGTGCATCCAGGGAAAATGATCTTAGAAAAATCCTTGCAGAAAAAAACTGGCCCTCTCAGTCTCTTCCTGCTCTTGTTCCAGCTTGTGGCAGGACT
Organism: Rhipidura dahli; assembly: GCA_013399225.1. Classification (NCBI taxonomy): domain Eukaryota; kingdom Metazoa; phylum Chordata; class Aves; order Passeriformes; family Rhipiduridae; genus Rhipidura; species Rhipidura dahli. The sequence goes on along the minus strand of VXAC01002802.1, from coordinate 947,138 downwards.
AGCTGCTGTCTGGATGCCAAAAGCTTGTCAGAGCTGCTTGGTTGTGTGGCTGCTTGAATTCCTTAAGAAGTCAATTACGTATTGACGTATGCTCCTGTGTTAATTACAGCTACTGCTGCAGCTTGGTGACCTCTTTTGTCTGCTGTAGCCATAACAAATAATTCTGGTTAGCCTGTGAGAGAAGTAACACTAAATTACAGGAGAAAAAAATCCTGGAGATACTTTAATTAAATTTCAGGTTTTAAAGTAGCATTTTCTTCCAACAACTGCAATGCAGAAGTCCCAGAAGTGGTATTAACAAAGATGTGTTTCTTTGCTACCCTGCTGAAAGCAGAGAAATCCATTTCTCGTGGAAATTACTATTTGAGCTGGAATGAGAAGTGACACAGGGATGGGTGTGTTGGGAGCAGCTGGGACTGATGTTCAGCTGTTACTGCTCTGCTGCTCAGTGCAGTTCACACAACCATCACCACCGCCAGCCTCAGTGTTAACCCACCACTGGTTGCAGTGGGGTTAAAATCAACCAGGAGCCATTAGTTAGGCTTTGACTCTCCCTGTTGGACTAGTTTATTCATATACAGACCTTTCTTCTTTCTTTCAGGCACACAGACACTACACAGCATCTTTACTGAGCACTGTGCAGAGATGGCCAGCCCAGCATGACTGTTAAATTCCCTCAGATTCCAGCAGCAATCCCATGCATTGTAGAAAACAATAAAGCTTAGTAATGAAAATCACATCATTACTATTAGCTTAAATATGGCTGTTGCTATAAATTTATCTTGTTCACAGGGTGTGTATGTCAAGTCCTGTGGCTACAGAGAATACTGTGGAAACTAACTTTCCTATGGTCTTGAGCCTTTTCATTCTTAGGCTTTTAGAAACTAAATTGAACTAATATTTTCTGTTCTCACCATGTATCCTATACAGTTCTCATACTTTTTCATACAGCCTTTGTTCTGTCAAATATTTTGACAGCAACATACAGGCTGCCTCATTCAACTTATTTGGCCAAGAAAATCAGAACCTTGGCATCCTTCATTCTGTGTATTTTGTGTTACAAAATACACAGAGAGCTCATCATATTTGAGATCTCCAGTATCTGTCTGATTGGCCTGAAATCAGCATTAGAAGGTTATTACAGACATATAAACAGACTAATCCTGGAAATCTGATTTTCATAGGGAGCTAGGTTAACTAAATCAAGTCAAAAGTATGGAAATTACAACCAATGTAAGATGACAAACCTGAAAACTGCAAGAATGTGGTGACAGAAGAAAAGATTCCACAAATGAAGGTGATGCTACACTAGCTGCCTTGGAAGATCATGTGAAACCCTTCGTATTGCTGTCTTCCATGATTCAAGGAATACTGCAGCGTTTCCTTCTGAATGGCTGAGCTCACAGACTTGGGTCAGGTTCTTCTTGGCAACAGATGGCACAGCTTTGCTGGTGACAGGTTCAATGCCAGCACCATGCTGAATGCCAGCTGAGGGTGAGCACAATGTGGAACAAATTTGCAATGTACCTTGAATTCTCTATTTCCATAACACTTGGAAAACCTATGCTGCTCTGCCTCAGGGCATCCATAGAAACTTTATTAAATGGTATTGATTTGTCAGACCTGCTTATGATTTACACTTCTACTTGACATTATTTCTGCTTAGTTGATATTTCCCTTTCATTATATTAAAGCTTTTTTTTCATCAGTGACTGTATGTGTTATACAAAAATGAGAGAACTCACTGACATGGAACTTAATCATGTTTCTCTGTGCCCTTGATATAATCTTTCAACAGCATCAACACTTTCAACAGTGTATTCTCACTCCAATGCATGATGGGTTCATCGATGTGACACAAACTATTAGATATCAAAATGATCTATAATTGGGAAATGAGGTAACTACAAAATCTGGAGCAATTTCTGGTAAGTAATTTCAGTCCAGAGTCAGGTGACTTTAGACACATACAGTAGGTCACAAAAAACTTGTGAAATATCTAAACATGTCTGTGACCATGTATAGCCTGCCATGACAAGCTGGTATGCTGATTGCCAGGGCTAGATGTCAGAGCTCCCTGCTCCCTGCTTTCAAGGGCTGGATGCCAGAGCTCCCTGCTCAACAGGGAAAGCTTACTCAGCCAAATAGTAACTACACTCTTAGGTGTGTAGTGCTGATCATGCTCAGCAGCAAGCTTGCATTTATGCCCTCTCCCACTGCATTATAAGATGGATGGAATAGTTTTACTTCTCCAGTTCTTTGAAAGAAAGGGGTTTAAGTTTTAGGAGAAAAAGTTGACATCCAAAAATGAGTATATTTTCATTAGAAGTGTGATATTAATGGAGTAATTATCATAGCTTTGTTTTGAAGTCTCATTTGACTTACAATTTTAAGAGTGTAAATTTGTTTTATGTATTTTTGAGACAGCAGTTACTGGCGTGGCTTTTGTTTTTTATAAACGTATTTTATGGAGACAGAAGGTTATTTTTATAAAGTATTTCTTACCTTTAACATTATGTTGCTGAATTTGAGAGACAAGGAAAGAAGCTTTTCAAAGATTCTTCCAGATTCTTTAATGCCAGGTTTTCCTATATGAAAGAAAACATTTGGAAAGTGTGCAGGATTATACGAGTAGAGAAAGTGGTTTTTGGTTTGCTACAGAAGAGACACTTCCTGTGGCTGTACAACCTCCTAAATTCAGGCGGGCTTACAGTTGTAGCAAGACAAGATAATGCTGGCAAGGCACCACATTCCACAGGGTCTTCTAGTGGTTTTTCTCTATATTTTCTTTCTAATTTTTCTTATGTCAGAAGTAGTAGCCTTTTATCACAGCTGTTTGTTTTAACATTCCCTGGCTTCTAAGTATGGTCTCAGGTATAAAGCAGGAACACAGTAGTTTTCCAGCCCTCTCATTGGTATTCATGGCCAGGTATAAAGATGGGCTGACCTTTACTTGCCTCCAACATTATCTGCAGGTTCATAACATCTCCAATTGCCAGCCCTGAAGGTTTGCTTACACTTGCATACAAGATCTCACCACTGTATGTGTATCTGAGTGTTGGTTTATTTCTCTACATTAGAAAATATCTCAGCTTTGTGTGAGGTGAGGAGACTGAAAACCATGTGGTATCTTACTAAGGCTTTTTACATCTGCCAAAGCACTGTAATTTGTGGCACCCAGGCTGTGATCTAACCGCACCAGCATATTTTCATGCTGTTTACTTTTTAATGCATTTGCAGCCTTTGTATTGTTTTCACATTCTTAACGAAGGATCGGGGTTTGGAATCATAAAAGAATAATGCTGATTTTCTCATACTTTTTACCTCAAAGGTGCACAAATATACAAGAGTTTGCACAAAGTAATTAAACATGCAGCACAAAGAATGATGTGCTATCCATGCTTCTCACGTGAGGGCATTTTGTTTCAGTTACACCTCTTGGTGCACCCCCTGGAAAATTATTATGGATACAACAAGCTTGGTGCAGGAAAAGAGGTTCTGCTAATGGGCATGGGTAATTAATGTTATGTCAGCCTTCATGCTTGTATGGATCCCACTGCAGGATCAATGTGTGATGTCAGTGTGAATCTGAGTGAGGTGCTCAGCCTGTGAGGTGGAAGTGGCAGGCATAGGGTCTAAAATGTAATATAATGCTTTGTCTTGCAGCTTGTATTTCAGAGCTCTGCAGTAAATTCTACCACTTCACCTGTTTTTGTCTTTGTTCAAAGCCCTGTTATGCTGACAGGAGTGCATTTAGGACGGAGAGATTTGGATAGTTGAGCTTTCAGCCTTCTGCTCTGTTGCATCCTTCCAACAGAGCGCTGCAAGAGAAAAAAGAAAAATAATTGTTTATGAGGGAGATGTTACTAGGAGCTGGGCTTCCTGCAAGGGGCAGATTAACCCTATCTCCTTGCAGAAACCAAGCCTATCATGTCCTGTACCCTAGATTCTCTGAGCACCAGCAGGCCAAGCTGCCACAAGCTCTGCATCTGCAATTGTGATCAGTCCCATTTGTTCTTGTACATTCAGTTTTCTCACATTTAGGTTTTGAACAGCTGTTGCTGAATCCAAAGCTTCCAGAAATCCATGAGGTACCTGATGACTTTGGTGGGCTCTAGGGCTGCTCTAAATCCTAACTTCATTCCCTCTACATGATTAGATGAATTTACTTGGAAATGTATAAATCAGCAAGATCTCCATGCAAGGTACAACGTATGAGCCCTTCTGCTTTACCTGTTCTGAGAGTTACTGCCTCCCCTCAGATTAAGGGATACTTTACTAAAGTTAATCTGTGATGTAACACTGTAATACAATATTCTACTTCATACAGATGTATAGAGTACACATTATGTGTAGACATATAATTGCAGCAAGAGCTTGGTTACTCAAAGACCCATAGAAGTCAAACAGAGTAGTTTTTTCTGCCATCTCTAATGTGGTTCCAGATTAGCCCCTTACAAGGGACAAGGGCTCATGTTCTTACAGGCAGGTTCCTTGTGGACCTTCAGGAGACAGGCTCTCTGCATCGACTTTTCTGTCAACACTGTAGCTGGCAGACAGGTAGATCTGTGTAAGGTTTAACATGCATCAAGAGAGAAATGAAGTGCAGGTCTACATGTACACTGCCAGAAGACACCAGTGCCTTCAGCCAGCCAGGAGTGCTTTCTAAGACTTTGGGGGCTTTGAAACTAAGCTGGAATATTGGGAAACTCATGGAGGAGGGAGTTTTGCCTGTGTCAGCTGTGGTCAGTTCAGGCAGGTGCTACATTTTGACTTTCAGAAAAATTATCTTGCTCAATCTCTTGCCAAGTGTGTAGCTCACCTGGGCTCACCATGTTGCTTACAGGCACTTGCTAGACCTGTTTTCAAGGACAGGTGACAATATTCAGAGATGTGAATATAGATTTTCATTTGAAATTGCCATGAGCTTGTAAATTCATGCTTTTTTAAACTTTTTAAAAATAACAAAATCACATTTATTTGACACAACAATAAGGATGCACAGTCTCAGAATCCCATGTGCTGTGTTTATAAAAAGAGACTAGAAAGTAACCTGATTCACTGTAACCATCCCCTTTTCAAAAGAGCTAGAGTATGAGCTGTAACTGTATAGCTTTGGCCTTGAAACTGAAAAGATTAGCAAATAATTGTTTTCTTCTTGCTCAGAATCTTATCCAGTAGCTCAGAATAAAACAGAGGGTCTTACAGGGAAATTCAGTGCCATTCTCTAGATTTAGCAGTGGGATTTTATTATATATTTATAACAATTGTAGCTCTCAGATCCATGTTGAGACCTCCAATATCAAGGCTGTGTGACTAAGGAGTTCAGATCCCTCTCCTTACTGGCAGCAAGAGGAAATGAGTTTTGAGCCCAGTTCTGTGTTTCTTCCAGTGTTTAGTGAAAGTTTGGGCCCTGGTTTTGCCTGATACTCAGATCTCAGTTACTGAAGTCCCAGGCTTTACCACCTGCTGAGCCTGCATTGTTCAGCCAGTTGTGGACAAAGTTGAGCTGTGTGGGTGTTTGTGCTGATGCCACTGGCCTTGGGCACAGAGTGCCATTCCTGCCACAAGCCTCTGGTGCCTGCCCGGCTGCCCAGCTTGGTCCTTCAGTGTGGGGCATCCCTGTGCCAAAGCACATGTGATAAATTAATTTCCAGTGGGCTTCTCCACTGTCACGCTGCACCACCCCCCTGCCTGGGAGGGAGGTGCTTGGGGGAATACCAGCTGCCTTGGGAAGTGGGAGGATGCTAGTGTGGAGGCAAGAAGACTGTGAAGTGTGCTTTTTAGAGGTGTAACAAACCTCATCTTTCATGTCATCTCACCAACCACAAGTTTGCTCCAACAAAAGAAACACTCTCCTCAGGTCTTTTCTTTATACCCCAAAGAGGGGCTGGTGGCCTGCAACCCCCAGTCCACGAAGCATCCTGAGGGCTTTGTGACTTCCAGGGAGGCCACTGCAGTTTTCTGAGAATCATTTGCCCTTCCTTTCCTGCTACTTTAAAAAAAAAGAATGCTACTTTATGGACTCTGCAAGATATTTTGACATATTTTAATGCAAAACAGTCTACAGAAATAGAACGAGATCTGTTTACATTTAGCCAAGGCTAAAACTGGTTATTTCAGTTTCACTTCGATGATGCAAAATTACAGGACTGAAGGTATGACAGAATAAATCTCCAAAGATCATCCAGTTCAAAAGTTTATTTTATACTGAACAGTATACATCTTGTGAAAGATTTGATTGTGATTGTTTCTGAACCAGTCTCTCCAATCTATAGATGTAATCTCACTTTAAAAGCATAAGGGTAAATAATTCTTTTCACCTACTCTTGCAGTTCAAAAGAGGCTGCTTCTCAGTTGCTGTTTGATCTGATTTCAAGGTCTGCCACAATGCAGAATTGTATTTTTCCTACCTCTGCTGAGGACTCATGAAAGTTTTTTTCAGCTATTGCTTCACTTGAACAAAATAACAACATAACCTTCAGGTCCAATATTCCTTTCTGGAAACTATTCAAAGTCCATTAAGTTATTAAATAAATCAGCACCTAGCAACAGATTGCTTAGGATATGTATGGATGCAATATGATTCAGTAACAACTTGGCAATATGTATATTACAAAATGTTTTTACTGTGCTACAGGACAGCAGGACCAGCTCAGCATCTGAGCCTTTTGATTGTTTGAATTACAGGTGGGCAATGATTTTAATTCTCTATAGTTCGCGATGTTTCTGCATGATGTGTAAAGAGGAGGATCCTGCTGAATCGACTTCCTATTATGTCATATCATTGGCAGGTCATAAGAGGAACTTCTGTTGTGATGGTGCAGTGCCTGTTTGGCACTACCAGCTGGCTTGAAGTGGAGGGGCTGATCTGTCTCCTTGTTTACCATTGATAACCAAGTGCTTAAGATCTTCAGAAGGTAAAGAGCTAGAAAAGGCCAAAAAGGTCTCAAAGATTTGTCCCTTCCCCTCCAGTTTTAATCTGGCTGAAGTACTTCACTTCAGGGCAGCAGCAGTGACCAGTCTGTCTGGGAAGAAGTGATTGCTGGGCTTGGTTCACGAGGTGGATCTGACAGCTGGGAGTGCCATGAGCTGAGCTCAGCTGTACCCCAAACTTCTTCTGTGACCCACAAGGCACTCATGTTGTTTCACAATTCTCTCTTCCCTCATAGCAGGAGAAAAAATGACCACTGTCCTTGCAAGAGGGCTCTGAGGCTGCCCTCATTTGTGTTGGGAAAGACCCATGAAATACAAGTCAAAATACAATGTGGTCATACACATTAGAGTACCTCACAGACAGAACTTCCTTCTAAAGAGGACAACAATTTATTTAAAGATGTGGTTCACAGTGATGTTCTTAGCATGGTTTTAAAAGGACTTGTTCCTGTTGCAATATTTCTAAGAGTGATTTGGTGAACAGCAGAGAGGAAGCTCTGAAAGTGTCTGTCTAAAACTTGCCATCAAAGGCACAAAATAATTCGAAAAACAGGCTCTGCTACTCTTTGTTAGCATCTTCTACTCCAATAAATGCAGTTGCTACAATTGTGGCAAGTAAAACCATGATACTTGTGTGTGTCTAACACAGTATTTCTTTCCCAAATGCTGTCAGAGAGGAGCTGAAGTGTTTTATTTCTCTGTACTATATGATTTAAATAGCCTTTTTTTAATAGCAAAGGTGGTAGCTTCCATTCATGTGCTTATCTGGGGACTGTTTATTAGGTTTGTTTTATCAAATGATCTAGAAGTAAGAGCCCAAACTCCTGAAGATACAGCACAGTATTCAACACAAAAATAAAGTTTCAGTATGTACCTCAGCATGGTTTTTTATACCAGATGAAATATTATTTCCACTTTTAAGCACAAGAACTAGTTTTACAAAATATGCAACGTTATCAGTCCACACCAAGGGGTCAAATACAAATATAAGATTGGGGGAAAGAGAAGGGAAGGGGGATGTTGCAGTGGACTAGCATCCTTCCTCATAACACCAGGAGTGTATTTCAGCTCAAGTTATTGCTGGGGGTTGGTGCTGCCTCTGATTATCTGCTGCCACTTTACCTTAGTTTAATTCTGTCATGGAATAAAACATAAGTTAATCAAATCTTTAAAGACATAAAATGGAACAGATTTTCTTCCAAGAGAAAAAGCAGATTTGGTGGCCCTATCACATTCCATATGAATGAGACATTAGTCACATATTTTGGTCTGAAAATCCAAGGTATAATTGCTTTTCTAGTCACCTTACTTTGTTTTATTTTGATTAAAATTAAAAGTTTTAAACAATAATGTATTCTTTTGTTGAGAATACTTTTAATTTTTTGTTTTGCTAGGAATTTAGAGAATGCTTGTTTTCACTTTGTAACAGAGCCAAATTCTCGTGGGGTTGGGAGAAAAGAAAAATATCGATCAATTTTTCACTTACCAAGGCAATCAAGTGCTACGGCAGTGTTATTCTTCTTATCTCCTTGCTCAAACAGCAAAAACTGATACAGGGACAAATTTTAGAGGATTCTGTGACAGGTGAAGTCTCTCAGTGCCTTTCAGCATCAGTGGCCAGAGCTGGATGTTTTGAGAACCATCCCTGGGTTTCTGAAGAGCCTTTGCATGACAGCATTAGAAACCATCTAAGAACATCAAGATGCACCATGTCTCTGAGATAAGTGTGTTAGCTGCATCACTTTGTTTTCAGCTCTTCACATTGTGTCAGTGGTTTCACTTCCTTTTGGTGAAGCACTTTGCTCAGAAGCTACTGTCTTTGTTACACAAGTGAATTGATTAAACTCAATTTTAAATGAGCATCCAAAATGACATTTCATCTTCAAAGGTAGAGTTCTGGTCTCCCATCAGTACTTTAACCACAGGTCTGAAGCTTTTGAGTAGCTCCTCCCCTTCCTGCAGAATTCAAAGGAATAAGGTTTCCTTTGGTAAAATGTCATATCAAAATATTCCCAGTTACTAGAGTCTTGTGTTGTTACCACTGTGTGTGCATTGATATGAGAGTTCATAAACAGCTTTTGTGGTATTGTGTATCTTTGTGAAGCCAAACACGCTGCAGTGGAAACGCTGTAATAGCAGAGGGGAAGGAAAGAGTGTTGCCTTATCTGGTGTGCAACACATGCAGGCAAGCCCTTAGCTGTTTTTCCCTTGTGATTTACATATCCCCTGAGTGCTGAGAGTCACACGTTTTCAGTCTTCAATTCTAATTAAGGTGAAGGAAAGAAAGGATGGGATGAACAGCACCGTCAAGTCTCTCAGCAATAGACTGTATGACATAAGGTAATGTCTTCTTCTTGCTGGCAGCCAGAAAAGAAAAGATATCAGGAAAGGTCTGAACAGATCGTATTGTCTTCATAAATAAATTCTCTAAGTCCTGCATTTTAAATGATGGAAGCTAAAAAAATTAGTTTACCTGTAGCCTTTCTTTTTTCTAAAACTTTTTCAAGCACTGTATTTTTGGACTTCATCCTTCTGTTTTACAAGAACAGAGCTTTCAAATCATTAGTGCTAAGATGTATTCCCTGATGTCTTACTGTCTTGTCTTCTGCTTCCTTACAAAACATCTGGAATCCTATCCTGAGGCACAGAAACAAGGTCGTTTGATTTAAATTTCATGTTCTTTAACTAGTTAACTTGCCCTCTTGCTTTGCCTGCCTTATGGTGATTGTTCCCAGATTCTTTGTATAAACTTTACAAGTGCCTCAAGAAATAGTAAGAAAAGCCCAACCTGTATCTTGGAGAGGACCACTGTGGGAGACTGATCATGGTACAGGGCAGTGTCAATTATGGGAATGTTTCTGTATCACTGGAGATAAAGCTATATGACTGGATACTTTTAAGCCACTTTAATCCAGGGTTATGTGGGTAAAAATACAACTCTTAAAACTAGCTATTTTAAGCTGAACCCATTAAACTTGTGCATGTGTATAAGCTCCAAGATGTGCACAGAGGATATTCTGAGCAGGCAGATATGTCAGCAGGCAACATTCACCTTAAGGACCAAATTCCTCATTCCTTTGCCTCCTATAGGTTGGGTTTTTTCCCATCCATATGTAGTGAGTGACACTGTTTCATACTGAATTTACCCAGAACAACACAGTCCAGATTTTGAGAAAGTCAGAGTCCTTAGGCTGATTTAGGCAGACTGGATGTTGTTGTGAAACATTGTTTCTGTTTTTAGACGAGCATGTATTGCTCTAGACAAACCAGAACCCATCAAATTATACGTGCTTTCAAGTAGGGGCTGAAAGGGGGAAAAGTACTTTTTTTCAATGCATCCAAATTGAATTGTCATGTCCTGCAGAACTCCCAGATTCCACTGATAAATAGCCAGCACCTTCATCCTCTGCAACAACAAACACAGCAACACTTTTTTGGGTTCCAGATGACATTGTTGTGAATGAGGCTGAATGAATAAAGGGTGCTCGCTGTCATCTCTCTAAACTACAACAAGGTGGCAGCGTGCCTCAGGACATTGCTGATGCAGCTGGATCTAGCCGGCCATTAGCTGTCCGTTCTCTAGGACATGGTGAGATATGTATATTCTGCATCTGCTGCTGAAAAAGCACCCGTAGGCACTCAGGAGTCATGAGAAGAGATGCTATTGATTATCTGTCTGTGGTAGAATAATGGCCATAGCAGGACACACTGTAGGGCTCTTGTGACAATCAGTATCAGACACTAGAACACAAATTTGAGAATCAGGCTGCACAGGTGTGTATATACAGGTACAGTTATAGGAACATAGGGAAGGGGTCACTGCTACTATAGCCCTTGTCAGTGTTGTTAGGAGAGTGTCCTGAGCCAAAACTCACATCCAAGCTGCCATTCTTACTTGCTGCTGATTCTCACAGCCTCCATGAGATTTCCACGTGATTTTAGCCCCTTTATACTTTTGTCTTCCAGGCCATCGCTGCCAGCAAGTACCACAGCTGAACTGGGCCATGCAACAGGGGTGGCTTTTAACCACAGGCAGCTGGGGCAGTTGTTACAGACAATAGAGCAAAGTGGATGGTGGAGAAAAATTTGTTTAATTGCGTGCTAAAGTTGTTGTTCTGTCTGCACTAAATTAGACCAGCAGGAATCCTAATGTTGCATGTTCTCTGGCTGCTGGGAAGAGCTGATTTAAATGCCATTGAGGGGTCCTCACACAGATCTGCAAAGCATCTCAGTGTCACATCACATTTATTCCTCTCATCCCTTGCTCACTCTTCCCACTTGCTTACCTCTGCTCGTAGAGGAGCTTTTTCCATATCCTCAGCTGAGGTCCTGTGTGTGGTTCTGCACATACCAGCAAGGACTCATCAAGCATGTGAGTGGGGACTTCTGCCCCTGTCTGGAAAGATCTCAGGGCAGGAATGAACATGTTTATGTGTGTATGCAGACCATGAGCAGTGCCCAGTACTCCATGGGAAAGGAGAGGAGGAGATCATTGTGCTGCTTTCTTAACAGCATGTGTTGTCTCACATGCACGTTGCTCTGGCACTCCAGCTGCCTCAAGATACAGCCACCAATGTAGCACAACAGTCCTCAAGAACTGCTTTGGCCTCACACTGGGCACTGATTACTGGGGTGAGATATCCTATAATCCTCCGAGAAAACAGGACTCTGATTACAGCCTCTGAAAGGGCTTCTTTGTGCTTCTTTCACAACCTCCTTGCACCTCTGGGTTGTCTTCCCTGGCTCCTGAAGACTCATTTCTTTTCAGTGGGGTGCCTGAGGCATCTGCTCCACTCTCCTTCACATGGAGTCGAACTTGGCAGTACTGGCTGCAAGTGAGAAGCTTAGAGCTGACTCTTTATTACAGTGTCCAGTACATACTATGACAGATGAGGGTCTAGAAAGCTACATGAGGTTGACACCAAGGTGTGTAAGCACTAGAGAGGTGAGAAGTACAGAAATATCTGCAGCCTTCCCCAAGACACATCTTCACCTATGTTTTTCAGAACTAAAGTAGTCATCTGGTTTTTATACTCAGACTGCATTTGCTTGGCTACACGTTGGCCCAGAGATGTAGCTCTTGAGAAGACTTGGGAAAAATAATAATTTGGAAACAAGATAACAAGGGGAAAATAGGCATGATTTTAAGAATTGTAAATTGGAGTACAAATACCCCTTTCATCTTTTAGAGATGATGGCATTTTCATATTAATTTGGAATAAATTTTGGTTGGGTTTTTTTGTTGTTTGCTGGTATATGAGCTTTTTGCTTTTTACTCCATCTACAGGATCCTGATTTACAGCTGTGTGAGAAAGTAACAGTGACTCTTGGTTAAAGCAAGATTCCTGTCTGAGATGTTTTTGCCTTCAGACTTCTTCTCAGGGTCAAAACATCTTCCTTCTACTGGAACTACATTCTTGTCTTAGTTTCCAGCCTAGTTCTGTCCTTGGAATGAATTTCGCTATTCTTTTGCAGTCAATACAAAAACTTATTTCTTCTGTATTTTTGTTGAGATTGCTGAGATTTTTTTTCTCCAGGACAGCACATGGACAGACACAAACTTCCCAAAAGTACCTTTGGAATGAAACAAGCTTAAACCAGTGACTCAGTCACAACAGCTTTTTCTGATATTTTAGAGAGCTTTCTCCTTAGGAAGTGGTCCTGTGGCTTCAGAAGTAATGGCTGCAGAATTGGATTAAGGCTTGGATTCATTGCAGATTCATGAGGGGATTATTAACAGCTGCTTCTGTCAGTTGTAAATGCTGTCACAGGACTTTGTGATTTGGCCATAAAGGTGAAAATTTCCTTCACAAGTGTTATTGGAGGGAGACAGCCCTGACTGGGAAAAAGGTGAAGCTGGAGCAAAAGGCTGGGTTCATGTTTACCTGAATATTTCAGTAGTTTGCTCTAAAGTGATGCAAAGCAGAATTAAAGCTGTCCTTCACTCCTCTGGGAAGATCAGATGGCAAAAATGTTGCCGAACCGTTCTCATGAGAGGTGTTTGGTTGGTGAGTATTGATTCACTATGGAGTGTTTCTCTTGAATCTTGATTTGTATCTGGCCCACAGACTAGGAAAAAGAATTGGCTGTGGTATATGGTAAGAATATGCAATCCTTGGCTGAAACAAGTATCTGTGACCTGTTTGGGAAGATGGAGAAATCCATCACTAGGTGACAAGTCCTGTGTTTGTTAGCCCCAGAATGTATTTCACTGCTTGAAAGTGCTTGCATAACAGCAGGGAGTAGAATCCATCTCTGAGGTTTAAAGTGTTTACTCTGTGAAAGTCCTCTGAGTTCAATTTTCTTCAGATATTTATGATCCAGTGAAAATTAAATTGTGGCAGAAGGTTTATGAAGCATGAACATATACATAAGAGAATACACACAGTTGGATATTCACATCTGCACATTTTCCATTAAAATCCCAACTGCCTACTTGGGGGGAAAAAATAATTGGCTCAGAATTACACAACTGAATTTAGTTACTTGAAGTAATTAGGACAGTGTACATGACTTGTGAAGGGGCCACGAGGGTGACTTTTTGTACAGAATCATGGCTTCTAACTTATTAAAAGATGAAATGTATAAAGTGCCTCCCTTTTTTTAATGACCTGCTGGGATTAAAGCAACTTGTGGAACTGCTCTGCAGTATGATAGTCGTTCACAAAGAATTTCACAAATAATATTTTGAGTCCATCAGCCCTTTGGAGATTGTGTACAGCTGTGAAAGAGGGGGCACACTGCTTTGAAGTGGCTTGCATAGAATGGGCATGAAGGGGCTAAGAACCTATAGTTCTACTTTCAGTACTGTTTGTGTACTTGTTTCACAGAGAGAAAATACTTTAATCCTTTGTGGCAATAGGTCCATTTGAAAATATGTAAGTCTAGCATTAGGTCTACCTTCTGTCCTTTTCCACTTGCAGGGTAATGTGCAGTGGTTATCTGTAGTAACATCTGGGGATGGTAGAGTTTTAAAAAATTTAGTCTTACCAATTTTTATTAAAAGGTTGGGTTTTGGGTTTCTTTTCTTGCGGAATACTGTGTGAAAGATGCTGTGTGCACAATACATAGAATGGTAGTAGAAGATAAACTGGCCTGGATTTAAAAAAAAAAACAGTTTCAGGAGACATAGAAATGCTAATTTTGGGCTAAATTGCTAGCATATACTTTTTAGTAGACAAAAATTGTAGAGCAGTAATTTCCTGGCATTCAGACATATATCTGAGAACACCTGTCATTATAATTCCAGCTTTATGTTCCAAGTGAATAGAATTCAATAAATATTACATTTTGTTCTCATTTTCTGTATACAGACTTCAGTTTCAATTTACATAAACCATATGCTGTGGCGTGTTTTGCTGCTTCCTCTGCTTATTGTTCTGTGTATTTTCATGTACATGGCAACACCTTGAATAGATTTGCTATCTCTCTGAGGCATCCCCTGAATGAGGGGATGTATTCCCCAGATTTATTTTCCCGGTGTCAATTGTTTTAAAGAGTATGACAGTCAGGTGACTTGGCAAACATACAGAGCCTGTTGGTTCCATGCTTGGTGATACTTGTGTTGCCCTGGCATTCTAGATTGTGTGTCTTTGGACAACAAATCAAAATATCATAAAAGTTTGTTCAGCCCATGCTGTGCTTCTGAATGCCTTGATCTAGCAATCTGTGTAGTGCTGTGACAGGCTGGGAGCCTGAAGTTAGAGCATGTCTTGATTTTCATATGGTACAGATGGATAAGAATATTTGAAAGTTGGTACTGCTGCATTCCCCCCCTTTCCTGCTACTTCTGGTTGTTTGTGGATTGGACTTTCCTGTTGTTTCATGTAATCCTTAGTAATGCACATATTAATAGGTTTAATAGTAATGATCAAATGAGATATTATTTTAAAGCTGGATTTTAGTTTCTACACTCACATCATATTTTTGCAATTGTAACAGGGAGGGGTAAAATACTGATTTCTTAGCTATGTGAAAAAAAGAAGTTTTGTTTATCTTGTGTTTTAAAAATAGGCATAATTAAATCATTGCAAACCAAGAAAACAAATTATAAGTGCTTTCACTGAAGTACTTAATTTGCAGTGTTTATTTACAAAAACCCAGGGGATAATGGGGATTGATCCTGTGATGGGTGCTTAATTTGGTGCTTCTGGTGCATGCAGAGCTCTAATCTTAATGACTTTCAAACGATGGAAGAAATGAGTTGTATTCATCTGCCATCACCTGAGAATCTTGCTTGCAGGAATCAAATGCTGCAATCAGTTGAGAGGACTGATGGAAACTGACAGCACATAATCTCATTCCAGTGAATCTGTGTGCTCCCAGCAGGTTATTACTGGGTTTCTTTCAACATCTGTAGATTTTGCACTTTGATTTTCCTCTTTTGTAGTCTTTCAAACTCTCCTTCCCAAACTCATATCTCTTACGCAGGCACAGACTGCTCTGTGATTGATTTGCTGTTGGAGAGCTGCAGAATGGCTCTCACAGACAGAGAAAAAATCCAAAATGGAGGCAGATTCTTTGGTCATGTAGCTACCATACCATACATGCCATATGGCTGAGCATGATTTGATAAATGGGGAGGTGATCCAGGAGAAAAGGAGTGAGAAGCCTGGTGGTCTCCCACTTTCTTCTGTGTCCTATGGAGCAAACATTCAGTCCGTAGCCATAAAAACCTCATATGGTTGTGTATTATACTGGCAAAGACAACTAGAAAGAGATTAGTTCTGATTTTTTCTGATTTATGAAGCTTACTGATGTTACCTATTTTTATTTCTTGATTCTTGTCTCATTTGTCTTCAGAATGATCCTTCAAATAGAAAGTCAGAAATAAATTAATTTCATCTAGTTGATCAGAAATTTACTGCTGACAGCTACATATTAAACATGCTGGTTTGTGATGAAGATTGAAACCCTTTTTTTTGGCCCCCATGGCAAACTGAAGCAGAGATGGCTTGTGTTTGTCCTCCAGCCTAGGCCTATTGACAAGTAAGGACCTGGAGATGGGGATGCCTTTGTAAGCACAGTCCGTTCTCAAGGCTAAAAGGATTCTGCTTCCCTTATCAGGCAGCAGTATCTGAAGCAAACAAAAAGGGCTCCTGAGCCAGGAGATATCTTGTATGACATGTATTCAGATAGAAATTGCTGTGACCTCTGGGTTACCTTTGCTTATGTAAGGCAGGGGACGGCAGAGCAGGAGGAGGGAGACTGCTGCCAGCCCCAGGGAGCAGTGTGGGCAGGCCATGCTCTGCCCACTTCCAGTAAATTAAAAAAAAGTTTTTGAGACAGTGCAGAGTGGCTTTAACTTCCTACTGGCATTGACATAACCTCATAGCTGGTCATCATAGCATTTTTGCTGTCTGGTCAGAGACAAACTTCTCTTCTTCAGACATTTCCATAGCATTCCCTCAGCCTGAGGAACTGAGGCTCCTGAACCAACACTCTAACTCATTTCAATCACAGAATCACCAGGTTGGAAGAGACCTTCAAGATCACCTCTTGGTGTGGCCTCACCTCTGAAGATAGAGTGTTTCCAAGCACTTAGTGAGCTGAAACCATGGATATATGTAGGAAATTGTTACAGTTATTTGATGAATCTTTTAAGTTTTTGACCTACTACCTAAGTCCAACAAGTTGGGCCCCCATGAATTTCCATGCTGCTTCAAGACATCTGTTGCTTTTAAAATTGTTTTGGTTTTCTGTATGGTTGGTTCATATTAACAGAAAAGGAAAATACATGCTTTTTTATTTCTGTTGGAGCTCTTTTGGGTGCTAGAGTTGCCCATGAGTACATTTGGACTCCAGGACTCTCAGATGCAGGGAATTAGCAGGGACTTTCTCCTGCCACTGGCTGTTTTTGCTCTGTCTCTATTAGTATGGCACTCTTGCCTCTCCTTTTCCCTCTTAACTGATTTTTTTTTTCTCCCTGCCACTTTACAGTCCCTTCCAGACCAGAAAAGCCCAGAGGAACACTAAGGTCAAGATCTAGGACTAGAATTACAGGTGACTCTCTTGTGCCAAACCCCTAGGCTTTGCTTCTTACAAGATTTACCCCCCTTATTTCTTGAGGCTGGGCCCCACTTTGCAGAGATGAGATGCCAGGTAGCTGCCTTCTCCCCTCCCTGCTAAAATCTGGCACTACTGCAGTTCATACTTGGAGGGATGGAGGCTGCTTTTTTCCTCTTACAGCCTACTGCAGATATGTCAGCAAACCATGTGCATTGTGTTATGGGAAATATTTAATGCAGCAACTCTCTTAATTATTTCGCTTTGTAAGCATTATATGAACATTAAATAAAATATTACCTCAACAAGTCGCATGTACTATGAGCAGCATGCACTCACAGGGATGCTCATTATGCTCTGCTGGTTTTAAAGGGTCTTGTTTTTGAAATGGTAAGAGTTGCTTCTTGCATTTAAATACTACGTCTAACTTCTCAGTCTCTGGGAAAATATTAATTTTGAGACCCATAAACCAGAAGAAAAAAGCTTTAAAAGCATATAATCTAACATCTCCTGGTTGTTTTCTTAAAGCAAGGTCTTCAATTCTGGGGATTCTTAATTTTTAAAATTACAGAAATTCTGCTTTGACTAGCCTTGCTCCGCAGCCTTGTACTTTCTAGAGCCATCAAAACAGCTTTGGTTTTGGGTTCAAAACTTGAATGTTAATACTGCTAATTAACTTTTGGCATGGTAAAATGGCAAGAGTATTAAAATGTTTTTTAATTTTTTGTCTCTATGTTGACTGATTGGATTGTTTGGATGTCATTAGGCTACTTATTTATAGCAAGAGTATGAGCAATGCACTATAAGCAGGGGAAGTAATTCCTGGCTGCTTTAGCTAGAAGTTCAAATGTTAATTCTTGTTAGTGTTTAAATTGAATGAAAGCATCATATTGTTCAATTCTTCAGTATTCCAAAGAAATTGATTACAGAAATGCAATTTAGGCAACAACCTTAATCTCTCCTTTTATTATGCAAGTTGATAGTGCCAGTATTAGCCTGCAGTCTTCCTGGCTTGTTTATGAATGTTGTACATTGCTTTGCAGTCACTTAATAATATTAAATTTCCTGAACTGAAGAGAAACTGTTCAATTATGTTTAGAATAAGAGCCCAGATATCCACAGCATGGAGATAACAGTCCTATTTTATAAAAATACATCCCCAGTAGAAGGATATATTTTGCAAAAGATGCCCTAATGGAGATAGTGTTTAATCTTTCTGTTGTCTCTGGATCTTACGTACATGACTGAGTTCATGAGTCAACACACACGCACCATTACCACCCTCACCCTCTTAACCACCCCATGCATTAAAAACCCAGTACTTCCTGACAGGAAAAAAAATTAGCAGCAATCCTTCCCTCCTAGAGATCTTTATTATAGACTGATATTCTTCCTGCACCAGAACTCAATAAAAGAGCTCTTTTTTTTTTTAGTCTAGCTCAAGAACTTGGCAATTTGTATTGATTTTTTACCTTGAGAACTGCGTCTAAAACTTGGGGTCAGCTAGGGAATTTGTTCTTTTGGGTCATTCTGTCATGATTTAATAGCTGTGGAGCCCTTCTAGCCTCTGTGAATGGAGCCTGCAACATCACCAGGGCCTTTATACAGTTATCATGACTGTGGTGTTTAATAGAAATTGTAATTGGCTGCTCAGCATCCTGTGACTGAGGAAAAACCAGAGTATCAACCGCTGTAGTATCATTGTGGTTTTGCATCTCCTATTTCTACCCTAGCAGCCAGAGCAATGCTCATGCCTGGAACTTTTCTAGTCCCTGCAGTTTTCTGCCCTTCCAGGTTTAAAGTATATTTTGGGTCTGGCCCAGTGGGTTTAAGACTGAAGAAATACTCCTGGGCTTATCAGTGACTGAAGGAGGACATTGATTTAATGATTCTGGTTTGCTAGATATATGGGGACATTGCTGCATGTTAGAAGTTAGAGATAGGTTTTAAGTTTGGGTAGGTTTTTTTTTGAGTTACATTTCTTAAGGTTGCCTACTGGTAGTAGGTGGACATGCAGCTGTAAGTTCTATATGAGTAAAGTGAAGAAGATTGTGATGCTATCATTGATGGTCCATGCTTTGGTATTAATTGGAATTGTGTTAAGTGTTCAAGGGAGAGAGTGCTCTGCAATGTTAATATGCACCTGCCAGAAAACTGCAGAGAATGTATTTACAGGAAAAGCAGCTAATTTTTTTTCTAAAAAGGGAAATTTAATGAAGTGGAAAACAGATTGAAAGTACTGGTGAGCTAAGCACTACTGGTATGTATTATCTGTCCCTCAAATTTTCCTCACTAGGAGTCTATGGTTTGGTGCAGGTTGGTGGTCAGGATACCAAGCAATGCCCTCAGAAAGCAGATCAGGTCATTTGTAAATCTGTTTTTAAAGCATGCAGAGAAAGGCACAACAAAATCATCCTCCTTTGCTGTATCTGTAATAAATAATAAAACTGGAATAGTGCAGGATGATAAAAGGACTAAATGAATGTGCTTAATGAATGCCTCTGTGTAGACTTAAAAATAATTTGGTAGAAACAGAAAAGTTTTGAGGTTTTCTTTGGCTGCTATTTTGCAGTTCAACTGGCTGATGAGTATAATAGTCTTGCTGGCCTTAATATTCATTAATTCAAATCATGTCAGTCATTATCTTTTCCTTTTAATCTTCTTTTTTTAGAAGAGGTGGTCATGTATTTGATCAGCTCTTAGTGAGGTGGCTCCATTTGATTTCTCAGTATAATTGCAGTTTGTGCACATCTGCAAGTAGCAATTTTGAGTTTTGCTTGTTCCTTGTTCCAGTAAATCAGTCACAGAAGAAAATGTGGAGTCATTTAAGGGAAGATCTGAGTAGCCTGCTGGGCTATCTTCAAATCAGATATCTAGCAGACTGGCCTGGAAAGAACAACACCATCTGGATATGGAAAGAACCCTTAAGATGTTTTTGCATCACAGAAGATTATTGACAGGGTAAATGTGCAGCAGTAAAGCCTGCCAGAAATCTGTGAGCTGATCCATGTGCTTTCCAGCAGCTGTGGGTGTTAAAACTTCCTGGACAAACAGCCTGCAGCTGTACTTTCATTAGTTCCCTGTGAATTTCGGCTCTCACTGAAGTTCAGTTCCTAGATGTTAGAACTACTTGGGGAAAAGAAAACAACCTCATTTGATTTATTATTTTCAGTTCCCTGGTATGAATCTGTCCCAAAAGATTTTCGTTGTCAATAGCTGAAACATAGTGTTTTATCCAATCTAAACTAGTGACAGCTTACAAGGCATGGGTTTAGCCATCTAAAAACATCAGCTATATTAACTAAAACTGTTCATAAAGCCTAAAGACTAAAATTTCTTCTCATGACTTACCAGACTTCTCCCTAGCAGATATTAAAACTTCTCATTCGGAATAAGCCTTTGGACAGTTTCATTCTACCACTAACCTAGTAGAAGCTCAGATGATACCTTAGGTTAGCATTGCAAAGGCAGTGGGTGTCACATTTAGCCTGATTACTGATTCAGTATGGATAGTCATTACTTACAGTGAAGGTGCTTGGAAACGGCCTTTGGAATAATGGGCAACTGGAATAATGTGTCTGCTTGTAGTTAGAATAAGCTGTCTTATCAAGTCCACTCCTGTGATCAGTGCTTGTTACTCATTTTAAGCTCTAAATCAGTATTTTAGCCCCAGTACAGCTAGTGGGACTGTTTTTTCAGAAGCTCTCTCTCCAGGCCTAGAGGAAAGAATTTGATCTCATCCCTCTGATTTAATGAAAAATTATATTGCATTCTGCCGTTCACCTGCACTCTCTCACCACACTTCAACAACTGTCTTGGATTTGGGGAGCTGTAAAGGATTCTTTTAGTGTGTTCTGTTAAGCAGAACCCTTTCCAGGATCTAACTCATTCTAAATCAAAATGTGGTGAAAGTGAAGTTGAAAGAAAAGAGGCTTAAAAGCCAGCCTGTGCTGTAATCACCCCATGAACCTTTCCCCTCTCATTTGAGTTCATTATCCTAACCTGAGGAAGCTTAAAATCAGACTGAGTGCAGATGTTATCAAATACGACTCTGCAATCTGTATTCAGAGCTCTGTGCCGCCTCCTGACTCTGCTCCATTTTTAGCTTTGGAATAATGTAGCACTCGCATGATTTATTACACAAAACATTCTGGCAGCAGAACGGATCAAGAGTAGGTGGGGCCATTATAGCTGTTATCTAATTCCTTTTGAATGTTAGAGAGTATTAAATTAAAAAAAAAAAAAAAAAAAAGAAAGATTTTTTTTTAATGTGTGCTCCAGGGTTTCCATTTTGTGTTGAAAAAGGAGTGGATTATCTAATAGCTAGTTGACCCTCCCCAAACAAGGTAAGATCCAAATGCTGGAAACGAAAAGCAAGAACTCCCAGTAACCTCAGGAGGGGCAAGGGGTTTAACCCCCCTGAGTGTGACTACGAAAGAGACTTCTCCCTACTCTCTGGAGGGTATCCTGGACATGTCCCTTCCCAGCCTGTGTGCCTGCTTTTGTGAGAGCAGAGATGGTGCTGGAGAAGAACCGGCACTCTCTCCTACATCCCTTCCTGGTGTGTGACTCCCACAGGAGGCTCCCCTGAATCTACCAGGATCATGGTGTGAGGAAGGAGGAGGTAGGTGGGGACAAATTCGCACCTTTTTAAAGAGCCTCTGCAGACTGCAGTGAATAAAGGACAGCTAAACATGGGAGCATGGGAAGTGCTAGCAGTTGTCAAAATCCTCGTGTTCAAGTGCAACATTGTTTTTTCCCAGTGGAGAGACTGTTGAGTGTTGTAATGTTGGATGATGCAATGGGCCACTTGTTGTCACGAGAACAGCAGTCATAGCTCTAAGCCACATCTGTGGGTTAGGTAGTGGGGCTCAGGAGAGAGAAGTGTCACCATCTGAAACACCCTGAGCAAGGAGAGCGCTGCTGCCCCTCTCCTGCTTCATGTCCTCTTGTGTTGGATTTGGTGGCTTGAGGAGACCATGTATCACACGGATGAGCTGGGGACAGTACAAGTGCCAAACATGCCAGAGGGACCTGACCAAAGAGGTGTGTGAGGTAGGAGGCAGCAGGAGTCTTGCACTCAGTGCAGTGAACAAGGGCTGTGTCCTCATGGTTCAGCTCATGCAACCCACAGCACCTCTCGGATGCAGAGAGCAGCAATGAACTGGTTTTGAATAAAAGATCTAGAATATTTTGGAAAACTAGCACTATAGAAATTTTAAAAAGATGAGCTGGTGGTTGCACTTTTTCAGAAAAGCTTGCTCTGCAGTGCAGAAGCAATGAAGATTTCGTTACTCTTTTGTTTGATCGAAAAGTGCATTAATAAAATTATTTGGTTTCTTCTTTTGCTCATTCTATTAGCCTGAGAACAAGACACGGGAGAGCTTTAGGCATCTCCAATCTGCAAGCACTCTTGTCTGTTCAACTTTAAGCTTGATTGTGTGAGACTGTGTAGGGAGGAGGAACAAAGGCTTTATTTTTTTATCATTTACCTTAATAATCTTGCAATGAAAAGTGAAACCAGCTTACGTCTTTTTATACGATTTTAATGTGGTTTATAAAGAAAAATATATAATTGGAAAAAGAGCAAACGTAGGTCCTCTTTGCAATTTCTGGTCCCTGCAGAGTCTCCAGCCTTTTCACTAATATTGAGCTATTGAAGTTCATCCCCAAAACATTGCCCACATGTCTTGGTCAGAAAAAGCAGCCTTCAGAAACACTGTAAACACTGCAAGTCCTCCTGCACCTCCTGTCCATCCTAGACAGATGGAGTGAGTGCATGCTCATACAGTGTAAGAGTCTTTGCATTCATGCAAGAGGAGGAGTCGTCATCTAGTTTTGAGGAAGGTTCTCAGGCTATCTTTAGCAGACAGACAACTGCTGGGTTGCACTTTTATAGAAATAGAAACAACCTTCTAGTCTGACTTCAGTGCTGTTGAGGTCCTTGCTGCTCAGCTCATGCTTTTGCTTCTCTCCAGGGGGTAACTCCTACAGCTGCTACAGGAAGGCAGAAACCATCTACTTCTCCGAGTTAATGGTACCTACTTAACCCTTCTCACCTTGCTAGGAGAATTTTATCATTCCGGATTGCTTAGGGAACACTGTTTACTTCCTGAGTACAACTGAACTGTATTTAGATAGTGCTGTTATTTGCTTTTCTAGCCAGGACTGGGTGGTCAGCTATGGTTGCAGTGTATGAGTAAAGATGTTCACCAGATGCTCAAACACTGTAGTTTGAATTATGTCTTTTGCCCTCTTCCCTTCCACAACAGCAAGCTGTGCTGTGCATATGCTAAACAAGTAGAAGTCAGCCTGCAGAGGTGACTGGTAATGTAGGATGGAGTGTTTGCATCCTAAATGTCAAGAGTTTGGCAGTAATAACTACCAGTGATTAACTAGGTGACATGAGCTGTATGTGATAATACTGGTATTTACTGGAGTTGTTGTACTTTTGACGCTTATGAAAGATCAGAAAATAGGTTAATCAGTATTTCTGTAGTTCATGTTTGCAGCTCTTACTGTAACCACCGTTGTAGTCATGTGGTTTAGTGTTAAGTAGTCATGCAAAGAGCAGGGAGTTGGACTTGATGATCCTTCTGGGTCCCTTCCAACTGGATATTCTGTGATTCTACATAACTTACAATTATCCTTCATTTTGGAAAAACAGAGGAAGACTTGCATTTGCAGTGTTCCAAATATATTTGTCATGTTCCTCACTCATCTCTTGTTTTGCAGGGGCCAGTTTTAGTTTTCATTGGTCAAGTTAGCAGTTGATTCAGCTTATGACTTTAATATCATATGCTTGTGAAAAGTTGGCCAGGAGATCACTGTCACTGTTGCTGACTCAAATGCCCACATAGTGGTATAAATGAGTGGTATAAATTTATGAACAGTCCTTGCCTGTTTAAGCTAGTATTAGTTTTTAAAGCAAATTAAATCACTAGAAGTTGTCATCTTCTTTTCTTTAAAAGTCATATGGTTTTCTTTTCTGGTATAATAGCCAGGATACTCTATACCATAAGTGTATTCTTATTGTATTGACTAAGAGAAAACAGTAGAAGATTTCTTCAAAATCAGAAGCTATTTCTGGATTTAGTGACTCTTTAGATTCTGAATAGCAGTTGAGAATGCAATAACCTGGCATTTCAGTGATGCATTTCTTCTGCAGAATAGAAGACATGACCTGAAAGTGGAACAAGTTTTATTTCTCTTAATTATTCCCTGACTGTGTGGTCATCTGTAGCAAATGTATTTTGTGGGTAGGGCAAGGCTGATTTTTATAAAGCAAGCCTAATTAGGCACAGGAAGAATTTATGTGAGCAGCATATACATAGAGAGGACAGAAAAGAGCTGACGTTATGTGGGTAAGAGCTGGGAAAACTGAACTGGGAAACAATACCAGAAGTAGAAAGCAAACAGACAGGCACAATCAATATTTAAAAATTTATTTTTGGTTGGGGTTTTTTTGTTAAATGTGCTGAGAAGAACAGTGTTAGTTGTTGGGCAACCCACTGAGAATTCCTACTCTGTTGTGGTATATTTTGGGACTGACTGCCTGGCCCAGGGTAATCCTTGCCTAACTACAGGTATCTGAATCTTAGACGGACAGCCCAGGTCAGCCATCTAATAGCCAAAGGCAATCAAAGGGTTTTAGATATACAAAAGCCCCCATGTAGTGATGTAAATAAGACGATTTACAGTCTGTTTAAAATGAAGTGCTTTGTAGCCTCTAAATTGTGTAGAAACACACACACAAGATAGCTCAAATGATGAGGTACAGGGGATGTGTATGACTGGTTTTCTCCTGGGACTGCAAGATATTTTTCTTATTATCACTATCTAAGCATCAGGCTACAGCCTGTTGGTGAGAACCTCAGGGGTATTTGAAAGAAAGCCTCCTGCTAATGCTTTAACTGTGCTGTCTCTGCTCCATGGTGGGATCCCCAGGGAACATTTCCTTCCTGTTAGATATTGCTCTCATTATTCTGTGTTGATACATTAGCAAAATAGATGTTGCTCCTGATGGTCTGGGGCTGTGCAGTGTCTGTACAGTTTGGTGTCTGGCAGGATCTCTCTCTGCAATACAGTGCAATGCTGTACTTGGGAGCACACAGGTAGAGAAGCCCAAATACAGATTTTGTTGGTTTATCTATCCTCTTTGAAAAGCTGGGGTATTTAATGACTGTTGTGTTTGTTGAGCACACTGTGATGGTGATTTTGCACTTTTTTTCTACACTTGTATTTCTTCAAATGCAGCTCTGCTATGGTGCCACAGAGGACAGTGTCCTGACAGGACTGGTGATCCTCTCAGAAGAGTGCAGAAAGCTCAGGTTCCACAAAACAATATGTAGAATCACAGAATATCCAGCTGGAAGGGACCCAAAAGGATCAATAGATAGCCACTCAGGGATTAAATGCATGGGCTTCAGTATCTTAAGCCAGCTCCTGTTCAGGTGACTTTCATTCTCATTCCGTGTATCAGGTGGCAATAACCAGGGAAGTCAGATCCAGAAGATGGCTGTATGGTCTGGTTTAGTAGTTTTCTCTGTGTGTGCAGGTGTGCCCGTGGGCTGGAACACAGTGAGATTTGGGCTTGCCTTCCATGTTTCATCCACTCATGTATGTGTTGCTCCCTATCTATGTAAGAATCTCAGGACAAGAGGGAATGGCCTCAAGTTGCATCAGGGTTGTCAAGTACTGGCACAGGCTGCCCAGGGAAGTGGTTGACACCATCCCTGGAGGTATTTACACAAATGTGTCGATATGGCTCTTAGGGACATGGTTCAGTGGTGGGTTTGGCAGTGCCAGGGTGATGGTTGGACTTGATAATCTTGGAGGTCTTTTCCAACCTAAATGATTCTATGATTCTAAGAGTAGAGGTAGTGCACCTCACCTGTAGTAAGGGGTCTTTAACCAGCATTGTGGATGATTTGCTAGGGCTCTCCCGCATCTGCCCTGCAAGAAGGAATGCTGCAAGGTCTCAGTTCTTTCTTAGGTCATCCATTCATCTTCTTTCTAGAAGGAGATTTAAGAAATAGTGTCTCAAATCCACAAAAAGGGATAATTAGCCATAATGGTGAAAAATGCAGCATGTGTGTTAAAAACACATAGGTAAAGGTAGGCTCTGAAATCCTTGGAGAGAAACTAACCTGACTTGTGTTTGAGTTTTGAACTTCTTAATAGTAATCCATTGTACTACCATCATCATTGCAAACATCAGTGAGCAGTTACCCTTGGCTTCCTCTGACTTAACATGGTTACTCTGGAGAACACCAAGACTACCATTTACTTCCAGTTCAGTTTTGTCAGCCATTCCATCTGAAAGGCAGCAGCTCCTGTCTGGCTTTGGAGCCTTGTCCATGAAACTGTACATCTGTTCATACCTCTTTGGGAGATAGAGGGTATGCTGGGTTATTCTCTAGCCTTCTACTACTCAAAATTGAGATTCATGTAACGATTTAAGTCACAAATAGCAGTGTACTGGAAATTTTACCTTCTCCCTGCACATACGCACCTTGGAGAATCTGTGTTGAAGAGTGAATTACATTTAAGAGAGTAAATGGTTGGGACACAAAGCAAGAGCTGCCTGCCCAGGAAAGAGAGGACTTGATCCTTGCATCTTCAGTCTGTCCTAGTGGGGTAAAAAACGTCCTTGATGGAAACCAGTCTTGGTGCCAATCATAACCAGGCCTGGGATTTGCTTCATCAACAAACTCCTGAGGTCAGTGTTTATTCATGAGCCTCAGAAGAAGTAATCTCTTCACTGCAGAGATTCCTGAATGACTTCTGCATCCCATATCGTGCAGGAGATCAGAGCTGTGTGCAGTGGTGTTCGCTGACCTAAAATGTCTGTGCTTCAGTGAACTGGAAAACAGCAAAAAATTGAGCAGTTTTTTGTCAGAAAGGCTGATGGACTGCCTCAGCACTGAGTTTAATGCAAACCCTTGTCGTGTAAATTAGGTGTTAATTTGAGTTCAACAGAGGATGCAGTATGAACCAGGCCTTGTTGTGCTGTTATTTCTTTATACAGTTAATGTGACACCAAATCCCACAACACGGTTCACTCCATTATTAATGGCTTTCACTGCTAAACTATTTTTAGCCTTGTAAGAAAATGCTTGAGAAAAAGAAAGGAATCCACTGGCAGATAAATATGAATGCTTAAAAAGGGCTTTCACCATAGCAGTTTCTTACTGCCTTCACTGTTGGCTACACTGGGTGTGTGTAGGGAAATGCCTCCACATGACTGTGTTCTAGCCAGTGGTGTTTTCCTGTGAGAGAGAATTGGATGAGATGATCTGGTACTACTGAGGAAGTATGCTCTTAGTTTTATCTTTTGGGACAGGAAAAAAGTAGCTAAAACTGAATGATGAAGTTTTTACCTCTGACACCCACTTGCATATGTAGCTGTCTTCTGGAAAATGAAAAATGTAATGATGTCAACCACTTGGGCCTTGTGAATTTACCAGTCCTAAGCTGTAAAAACCATGCTTTCTTCTTGTTTTCTAGTTACAGGCATCAGGCAGTGTTGCATGTAGTTGAGATGACTTGGCCAACTGATTGTGGCACTTATTAAACAGGAGGCAGAGGGAAGTTCATAAGAGGAATGGAATTCACCTTTTGGAGAAGCAGGATTCAGTTGATGCTGCTAATAATAGTGATTTTTTGCATTCCTTGTCCCTGGAAAAAATTTCTCTGCGGTTTACATTATTTGGAAGAATGGAAACAGAAAGGTATGGGCACTTTGGATCCTTCCAGACCGTCCATCCACATAGTCCTTTGATCCTTTTGTGTCTTCTAGATAAACAGTTTCTAGAAGGTAGTGGTAACTGTATGCACTTATAATTTATCAATATGACAGATGACAGTGTTCAGACTTCATTCAAAATCTGCTATTTCTAAAATAGTTTTGGGTTATGGGGTTTTTGTTTAGTTTGGATTTTTTCTGTGGCAGCACACAGAGCTACCCAAAACCTAGAAGAAATTTGATTGGATCTTTTTTCTTTTAAATACTAAATTATATAAAGTGACTTACTTCCTGTTTTTTCTCAGTTTTGTGACTACTGCTTTTAGAGATAGGTGTGTCTTTGTGTGGTGGTGTGGATTGGGTATCACTACCTCCAAAAACAAACCTCTGCCTCACAACCTTGCTTTCACGCCCAGCTAAGCTGAAAGTTATGAACAAGTACTTGACATGGAAAATAATAGCATATGTGGCCTGAGGAAAAAAAAATCACACTTTTTCAAAATTGGAACTTAAAGCATTTTGGTTACTTTCTGGTTTATCTCTTTTTCTAGACTGGATTCCATTTCATGATCCTTTTGCCTTTACAAACTGGTAGATTTTAGGTTAGAGATGTTAAGAGATAGAGAAAGCCTGCTGGATCATATTCTACATCACTGTGAGTTCACTGTGAATTTTCCTACAGTATTTGTAATTCTTACCACATTTCTTCAGCAGAGAAGCCTCCCTCAGCTGCCTAAGGAAAGTGTCCCTCATTTTGGTAGCTCTTTCTTCCCCAAGGCTCATGTTCCCTCTCTCAGTTGGAACCCTCACTCTTAGTTACATCCTGTGCTGACAGACTGTGCTACATCTGATTTGGAAAACCTGAGCTGACCTTTGAGGACATTATACTGTTGCTTCTCCATGGAGTTTGTTTCTAGGTTTTATCCCCTTCCCTTTCTCAGACTAGCACAGGTCAGGTGTGCCCTTGCCTTTTAAAAAAAGCAGTTGCCTTGTGCATAGGAGAAGAGGGTGAGTTCTGCTTTGGTTTTCCAGCAGTATTTGCCAGCAGTGAAAACCTGTGCACCAGCTATGACGCTTTCCCCTTGTGTTTCCATCTCCTGGGCAGGGTGAACTTCTAGCAGCACAGAGGGGAGAAGAAGGGATGGCACTCCCAAACTAAATGACCTGCATTGCTTCTGACAGTAGAAATAACTGCTGCTGTTACCGTTGCTAATTTTAATCTAACTTTTACTTGTGTGTTTTAAAGAGCAGCAGTAAGATCAGGCCTTGGCTCTGCAAAGAGAGCCACTGGATTATATATTGTGTTCAATGCATTGTGCCAGGCACAGTGTCTTGCCCTGGACTGAAAATACCACTGTGTTGTAACTAATAACATTTAACCATAATTGTTTCATTACTTTAAGAGTCAGACCCTTTACTGGGGGTTTGCTAATTGACGAACATGTTGTTCAGCTCTGCATTTCCATTAAGAAGCCTGCACCAGGCATCTCTGTGCCTTTGTACTGAGATGGAGTCTTGAAGTTATAAATTACCATAATAAATAATATGACTAGGAGATATGAAATTGAATGAAATGAGGGTAAATGGTGCCTTGTGGTGTTTGCATTCCATAAATCAGATTTCTTACTCTGCCAGCTATGAGTCCCCTCGTGTTGAGAGATGATTTCTGCAGACAGTTCTGAATGTGGTTTGAGGGCAGGCTATGGCTCAAGTCCTGACCACAGGTGAGGGAAGACCATACTTTCTTCTAACACTGGTCTGGGCATACAAGAAAAAAATCACAACATTCATTTTTTTCCTGTTGTTTCAGCAGTACATAAAACCATATAAGTAATTTCTGCTTATAAGAATTGCTGCACTAAATTAATGCAAAAAAAGGTGCAAGAATGTTTGCAGGATAATGCTCAAAAGGAAGATGGCTCTGGCTCTACTTACAAGTTGCAAATATCCTACTTGGTTACAAAAAATGGCTTTAACTGAAGTGTGACTTTCACTGGCAAGTTCTGGTTTTGTTTTCAATATATGCTGTTGTGCTTAATGAGGGGAGGAAATTTTCCATGAGCAGAAATCAAATATGTTCTTTTAAATTCATGTAATGGAAAAAGGCCTATTAAATACAATACAGAAAGGACTGCTAGGCATATTTCAAATTTTAGTGGGCACGGGAAGGGAGGTAAGGTTAGCGCTTCTTCATTATTTATCTATTTTTTCATATTTATGACTAGCTCCAACTGTACTCTATTTCCTTTTTAATTTTTTAGAGTGCTGGTGTAGTTACATTCTGTACAAGTGATATTTTGGGGCAAATAGCAGAATTGCTAATGTCAAGTGTTTAAAAACTGATACTGATCCAAAAAAAAGGGCTTTCCTCATTCATCTTATACTGATTCTTGATCTGTCAGATGTACTGAGATCCCATTTCACATCTTCTCTAGGAGAGCTAAAAACTTTCAAGTGTGGCACTGTTATTTTTTCTGCTGACAGGTGATGTGTTCATCTGATGACACTGATCTGGATACTGGGCCAGAAGTTATGAGAGCTGGAGTAGTGTGTTGGAAGGATTATATTCCTCTGGTAATAAGTTTACAGCCCCTTAAATGTCTGAGTGGAGAGGATAATTCTGAATATCCGACTTGGGCTGGATTTTTTGTCTAGACTTTGGGGGGGGGGGGGGGGGCGGAAAAGGTTCATCTATTTTGAGGGCAGCATTAAAGAAAATAGTTCAGTCTTCTCTATTTGCTGGACTTTGACAGTAGGCTGGTTGGTGGGCAGCTAGGACCTGGTGTCTCTTGAGGAAAAGGAATAAAACTTTTTGTAATATGCAATAGAAATTAGAAATAGTTTCTGTTCTTGAAAGGAGAAGGATGTGGCATGTGACTGTGATGTTTTGCCTCCTATCTCACAGGCTTGAGGAAGGGATTTGGCTCCCATATTTGCCTTCAGACTCCCCTCTGCTCTAAAACATGAATCCAGAAACACAAATATCCATTTCACCCCTTATCCTTTGCTGACCTATGTGTTAAGAAATTCCCCATGTAGTGCTGGTGAGCCTCTGTTCCTGGAAGGGCAGCTAGGCACAAGATGCTGGCTACCAAGAAACACAGCATGGTGTGCTGGTGTGCCTAGCCTGGAAGGAGGAGGGTAAAGATACTTCCTTTTTTGTGGGGCATGCAGTTACTTCTAGACCAGGTTTGAATGCAAAAGGCAGATGGGTGGGAGCCTCAATTCTGGGAAAAGCTTATGCATAAAAAATCTTTGAACAACTTAGGTCAGAGCTCACAATCACCAAGACTTCCTAAATATAAGACACAGGAATTCAGTAGGCCAGACTACTCCCGCTTTCCAGAGAACTTCTTGTCTCCTTAGAAAATTTGTGTAGAAGAACTGAGTGATCCAACTGGAAAACATATCGATTAAAGATGTACTTTAAATGAATTAAGTGCTATGAAAGTATGAAGTTCTGCGCAAAATGAAACCAGAATTGGTGGATGTTATGGCACTGTTATTTGTGTGTCTCATTTTCCCTCTAAAATTGTACCCTGCAATTTTCTAATGCGTTTATGATAACTTTAGAAAAGCTTGAGAACGGTGGGATTTTGATGATCCCACACTAACACCCTTGCAGAAATGCAGGGTAGAGGGATTGGAAAGTGACATTATAAAATAAGAAAAACACAGTTGGAATATTAGATGGATAGCAGTGGCAAGTGCCATTTTCTTCATTCAGGCGACAGCAATAATTTTTTTTAACCATTCTCCTTTTTTTCCATATCCTTCAGCACCCACCAAAAATACTGCTTTTGGTGGTAGGCTCTGATCAAGTTCTGTGCAAGGGTAAGCAGAAGGCCAGGACAGGCTTTTTGTTCTGGGAAGCATGGCAGGTCCTGCACACCTGGGCAAAAGCAGGTGGCTTTTCAACACAGGTTTTATCTTGCTGCTCCCGAGAGTGAGGATGGCAGGGAGAGGGCAGCCAGGAAACGTGTATTCCAGGATTTGCTTCTTCCTGGGGTGCAGCTGAGCATTGTAGAAGCTTCCTTGTTTCGGGACATGATTTCTCTCTTCCTTCTTACCCTTTGAATTTTCCTCTTCCTCCTCCACTCTCGTGTGTTTCAGAAGCACCCTCTTTCCATAGTTTCCCAGCAAATGCACTTAGCCATTCTCTCCCATCTTTGATTGACCTTGGTCCATTCAAGCCTCCATTTTCATTCCCACTTCTCCGTTGCAGGGTCTCTGCCTGCCCCTGGTACTCCCAGCTGTTTCCTCCATCTCCTGTGTAAAGAGTGCTAATGGTCACTTTTAAACCTTTTCTCTCTGTGCATGCTGTGTCACCATGATTCAGTGCAGGGTGATGCAGCTTTGTTGTAATCACAGAGCACTCTGACCTGTGCTTGTTGATGCTCTTGAGGTAGTTAATGAGCAGCTCTGGGAAGATGATCCTGTTGTGGCAGGTGAATCTGTACTGAGTTATTAACTGTGCTTTTGTTTCAGCCTGCCTGATCCTGTAAATGGAGGTCTAGCATTGTGGAGCCCAGTGTTGGCCCCCTGAAAATTACAGAGTAGCCTTATAAATAAGTACTTTGGCACTGGTGTTCATATCAAGGGCTTTTAAAAGTAATGAGGTACTGCAGCTTTACAAATGATTTAAGAGGTTCACTTGCAACTCACTATGAGGCTGATCTGGTGCAGCTATCTTCTTGAAAGTATCCAAGAGTGTTTTGTCTTTCTGAGTACATCTTGTTCTGGCTCATTTCAGAAATCTGCTCTTAGCTCCAAGGTCTGCAATTGGTCTGCAATCTGTTGGCCTGTAATTAGTACCAATATTACAGAGCTATTACTGCACTGGTCTGAACTGATGGCTATTTTTGGATATTACATTGTTGAAGGTTTTGTTACATGGCTTATTTCTCTCATCATCAATCAGCAGAACGCTGAGTATAAAACAATGCTGTTTTTTAGAAGAGTTAGTGCAGACTTATGAAGATACCAGTTAGCCAGTATTTACACAAACTTATCTGTAGGTGGAGATTGTGGTCCAGTACTAGGCTGAAGGGCTCTGGTCAGTATCTCCTTCTGGTAGCTTGAAATGCTAAGAACCTGCCTTGCCTGTGGGCTAGGGAGTGGATTTACACTTAATCTGCAGCAAAATCAGATATTCAGCATGCAAACAAGTCATGTAGGTAACCTCTGCCATAATGGAAGCTGTGAGCCCTTTGTCAGTAAACTGAATACTATTAAAGACTTACTGAGAAAGAGCCAAGCTTATGCCTAATGGAGGACCAACAACAGGAAGTTTGATTTGATGAAAATTTGGTCAGAAACTAGGACTGTGCTGTCTGAATCCTACAGCTCATGTCTGAGTTCTTTCAACCTCTGTCTTCTCTTTGAGTAGTAAAATTTTAGCCCTCTGGTGGCAGTAGTATCATTGAGTCCCACTTAATATTAATCATAGATTGTAAGTGGCAGCTTCATATTTCAAAGATCTTTGAATGCCATTAGGTTTTATTCGCAAATAAAGTGGTTTTGTCTTTTTCTTTCTCAACACTATCGTTAAGGAGAACTTGCTTTCTTTTACACCTCTGGATGTAAAAATTCACTGAGCCCAGTGAAGAAAAAGCCATGCAGCTACTGAAGATACAATCCTTGATTCTGAAGGAGAAGCTTTCAGTACTTTAAAATCCCAGAGAGCAGACTGGTCTACTTATAGATGCAGGTTGAATGAGAGGTAATTAAATCTAAATTAGAAACTTAGGCAGTTTTCATCTGTGATTTTAGAATCTTAGAAAATACTTACATAAGAAAGAAAGGGATCAGGGAACAGAACTAGAAAAACAGAAGTCAGGAGGCTATCTCGGATATGGATGTTCACTGCCTATGCATACTAAGCAAATAATGAAAAAGAAAGATAGAAATAGGAGCAGAAAACAAGTTGGAATTCATGCTAAAATAAAGTTAGATCTGGGGAGAAGTTTTTGTAGAAGGAGAAGTGCTTGAAAAGTTTAATTTTTAAAAAATTCTGGGTGTGAGAGCATGCTGTTAACCATTTATTATCTTGCGATTAATTTAAATTATTTTTATAATTTGATAGCATTCAGAAGTATCAACAAAAAATGAGGGGGTTTTTTTTCCTATGGTTATTGTTTTACCTATACTGGCTAGCTAATTATTTCCTAAATCTTAAGTGTATTATGAAACTGAATTCATTCATGTGAAAAGCTGTTTTTCAGACCAGTTAGTGCAGACTTATGAAGATACCAGTTAGCCAGGGTTTATGGCTGAGCATTGTGAGGTTCAACCATAAAAGCCAAATACATTCTAAGAGATCTGGTGAAAATGCAGGCAGGACAATCCCAAGCACCTCCAGTTACAACCATCACAGTCTCATTTCTCTGGGTGTGGACATGAGCCTCCTCCATGAGTAAATGTGAGAAATTTATACCACTGTTAGAAGTGACCTGTGGTCACTCATGCAGAGGCCTGAAATGCTGATGTGGTGGTTGACCAGAATGAAAATCTGCCTTTCTTCAA
Organism: Rhipidura dahli; assembly: GCA_013399225.1. NCBI lineage: Eukaryota > Metazoa > Chordata > Aves > Passeriformes > Rhipiduridae > Rhipidura > Rhipidura dahli. Next base: position 912,925 of record VXAC01002802.1, on the reverse strand, counting down.
CAAGGAACTGCAGCTAACAGAACAGAAACTTTTATGAGGTCAGTTTTCCTCTCTGATTACTGAACTCTCTGCCCTCCACAGGAAAGCAGAAGAGAAACCCTCCTCCCTCTAATAACTAAATTGAGGTGTAGGGGCTTTTTTTGAATTAGCTTTGGAAATATCTCTTCTCTTTAGGGAAATAAATAACTTATTATTAACCTTGTTAGGAAATACTGCTGCAGGTCATCATCTCTTTTTAGTGTTTCATTTCTAAATTGCATAAATGCAAAGTTTCTAGGCCTCAGTGAGATTTCTCAGTAATTAATACAACTTCTCATTTCTCCTACTGCACAGCCTGCTTACCTTATGGCTGCTGAATCTACCATCTTCTTTCCAAATGTCTGTAAGTTGTGTACCCCAGATACGGTATTTGTATATGTATATACAATGTATATGTACCTCAGCTGTCAGGTATTTCCATACCTCATGCTACCTCATCCCCATCTTGAATTGCAGCTGATTAGGGCTTGTATCAGCAATAGTGTGGCCAGCAGGACCAGGGCACTGATCGTCCCCTGTATTCAGCACTGGTGAGGCCACAACTCAAATCCTATGTCCAGTTCTGGTCTCCTCACTGCAAGAAGGGCATTGAGGTGCTGAATCACATCCAGAGAAAGACAACGAAGCTGGTGAAGGGTATGGAGCACAAATATCGTGTGGAGCGGCAGAGGGAGTGCTGGATTGTTTAGGCTGGAGAAAAGGAGGCTCAGGGGCACCTCATCACTCTCTAAGACTACCTGAAAGGAGGGTGTAGCCAGGTGGGGGCTGACCTCTTCAAAGTAAGAAGCAATAGGTTGAGAGGAAACAGCCTCAAGTTGCACCAGAGGAGATTTAGATTGGATATTACAAAAAATTTCTTCAATGAAAGGGTTATCAAACACTGGAACAACCTGCTCAGGGAAATTGTTGAGTCACCATCCCTGGAGGTATTTAGAAGACACACAGATGTGGCACTTTGGGACATGGTTTAGTGGTGCACTTGCAGTGTTAGTTCAATGGTTGGACTCTATGATATTAAAGGTCTTTTATAATCAAAATAATTCTATGACTCTGTGATACAGTGAGTGCCTTTGTTCCCTTTGATCCCCTTGTGTGTGTGCTTGGGAGGGCAGAAGGATGAGGAGGGACTTCATGGGTATTGCGTGTGCATCCTGTCCTTCCTCTCACTGCCCCATGTCCTCTGCTTCCACCTATATGAGAAGGTGCACAGGGCAGACACCTCTCCTGCCACATTCCTGCTGTGGCTCTGCTTTGAGCATTCAAAGTAATTCTATGCCAGATCTTTCATTTTGGGGTCTTGGCTTTCTTGGGTGTTCTTGGACACCATGAGGTGCTGTACATGAGGAAACCAAGAGCCTCCTGGAGTGGTTTAGAAAATGAAAGGTTGATGACTCCTGTTGGGGTCCTCTAAGCTTCAGAATTGAGTACTGGGTATGGCAAGTCAGTCTACCTTTGTTCTGCAACAAAATACAATTTGGGGATTATTATTTTGCAGGGAGACAACTCCAGCTGCTTCTAATTTCCTTACTAGGAGCCCATCTGTCTAGCTGACAGGATGTGATACAGCTGTATTACTAGTTGCATTGATTCATATTCTCCTTTTCTAATGATGCATAGAGATCTATTACCCATATGTTGTTTCCAGTGAGTGTATCTGTCTTTCATGCAGTCTCTCCTGAGGGGTATTGGGAAATGGATAGGACTCTTGCAAGCAGACTCTACTAATCTGTGAAGAGATCCTGGGGAGGGAGCTGGGAAATTGTTTCCCTTCCCCTGTCGTCTTGTTTGATATATGTGCATTTGAGTTCTCTCTAAATGGGTTTTCACTTCTTTTATTTTTTCATTAAAAGATGTGTCATACATATCTTCTTCCTATTTCTTGTGGCTAATAAGCATCTGAGCAAGTTCTTCAGTATCATGTCAAGGCTAGAAAATAGAGTGCGTTGGCTAATTCTCAGTGCAGATTAAAAACAGGCTTGGGAAAAATATCTTAAATATGCTTGTCCCATTTACATGAAAGCAGTGGTTGCACCCATGGGCCACTGGGGCCTCAGTTAAACTCTGAGATATGGCAAAGAATCAGCAGCTGCTCATTTATGTATTTATTTCATTTGAAATCATTTGCTACCATTTGCTGTTACTTCCACATTGGAGGTGTTTGCAATGAATTGTATTCTGAGTTACACCTTAATTGTTCCACTAAGGACTAAGCAATATACAACACTGTCAACTGGAGCATCTCACTTCAATCATATTATTCTGTGTTTTGCTTTCTTACTGAAGGATCTTGACTCTTGATTAGGTTTTTAAAATACTGCACACTGAGAGAGAAATCCTATCGCAGGCCATATTGCCACAGACAAAACATAAATGTGCTCAAGCTCATTTATTCTATTGTTCAAGAGAACCAACTGGCTGGATCTGCTGGACCATTTGCTAGAGCAGGATGGTGTGTGATGGGATCCAGGCATGGTGTTTATCAGTGAGGCTCCTCACCACCCTCACACAGTCTTCTGGCTTCAATAACCTGCTGATTGCTAGTTTAGAAAAGTGCTTCATTACACTTAAGATTTTCAGTATTCTTGTTTCAATTGGACACATTGGCATGGTAGTAGTAACAGGACTTTCTGTACAGAAATGGAAAGTTAACATACTTTACTTTAGTTTCACTTGACTAAAGCAGAACCATGACACAGAACTTACCTTTTACAATACTTGGACTTTGAGTATTTATTAATTCTTATGCACATTAAACTTCTGTATATGAATATGTCCTCCCTTATTCTGAGCAATTATTTTAAAATGCTTAATTCTTCCCTTATTTCATTTTTCCAGAGTTCTTACCATGATAGAATCAAAGAATAAATTTCACTGGCAGTGTTGCAACTCTGCTTATGGTTATATATGGTTTTCAGTCAAGGAAGAGATGACATGATGCTCACTTGGTGGGCTGGTGGTGTTTTTAGAAAGAACTGAATTACTGTCTGAGGCATGCACAACATGTCAGTAAATGACATTGCTCTCTGTAGATGTTTCTGGGGTTTGGTTTACTTGCTCTTAGTTGGTTTTGGGGTTTTTTTTCTGTGTTTATTACTTGTACTTAATGAAGGAAGCAGACTACTTAAAAGCACATAGGAGTTACCAATTTGAATGACACTGGTAGTTCACTAACTCTAGTTATGATCACAGCTAAGGGCATCAGAGAAAAGCATAGTAACACATACAGCATAGAGTTGTCTTCATACCTTTTCTCCACAAAAATAAGCTTCTTAATCTCTTCTGTCTGTTCCCCTTCCCCTCTCCAATGCTGAGAATGCACTTTTTAATATTACTTTTAAATTTTTTGTTTATAAGCTGTTAGCGTTCCTGGGTTGTTCTCATACAGAATCATTGGTGTCCTGCTTATTCCCCTGTATGAAGCCATTTCCTAACCCTGCAGGTTAGGTCCTGACCATCTGGACAGGCTTCAGGTGGCAGCTGATCCCCAGGGAACTGTGACCGATATAGGATGTTCAAGAAATGTCTGTGAAGGGAAAGGTAAATGTCCTTAGGACAGAACAAAACACTGCAAGAAACCCTGCAAGAATAAATAGGTTTGGGAATCAGTATACCATAGCAAAGATACTAAATAACAAATTGGACAGGATGGAAACTTCTTTGTGAGTTTTGTATTCTCAGAATATAATTCTGTTAAATGACAGAATGTCTCAGGCTGAGTGGAAATACCTTTGCTGCCTGTTATTCTGTGGGAAATCCACCAACCTCTGGTGAACATTTTCTTGCCAGCTCATGTTCACCACTCCTTGCTGCATTACCTGTGAGTCAGGAGTTCATAGCACAGTGTTGGCATTTCACATCAGCCACGTGAACTTAACAGGATGTAGGTGCTTGATCTTACCCAAACCATTCAACAGCTGAACATGGAGGTCATGAGCTTCATTTTCTCAGTGCATCAGGTCTCTCTTTACACAGATGTCAATAGGTGTCAGCAATGTGTTGAAACATGCAGGAAGGCATCTCTGCAAGAGATGAGCCTGGCTGCACTATAGAGGCTGTGCACTTCAACTAGTCCAGCTAGGAGAAAAAAAAATGCAATGGGGTCAGTTATTTTCTTAGATTCTTGTAAATAAACAGAATTCTATCAGTCAAGCAGTAACCCAGGGCAGTGTTCTTGCTCACATCTCCAACACTCTGAGTTACTCCTGAAAGCTTCCTCGGAAAGCTGCTTCTGTCACCTCCTGCTGCACTCGTTCAGCTGTGCTCAAGGTTTCTCAGTGCATGGCTGGAGAGCTGCAAGCCACCTCTCCAGAATTCCATGCTGAGCTGTCACTCATACAAATATTTCTGACCAAAGCATTTCTCTGCAGAGCTTTGCCATTCAAGGTTCAACAGCCTTTGGCTTTCCCCAGTCTGGGAGGGGAGGAGGGATGAATACATACATCTCTGTCAACAAACATCTGTCAAGCTAGCTGGTCCCCAAGGGAGCACCATGTCACTTTAGCTCCTTCAAGTTTTTTTACATTGGTCCAAATTTTGGGTTTTCTGTGTTTTCTTTTAATCCTTTTGGGAGATCAACTAACTACTTGCCCATAAAGGGAAGTGATACTACTGTCCTTCCACTGCCTTTGTGGAAGGTGTAGAAGCTTCTTCTGAATTTATCTGGAAGATTAGACACCTCCAGCTATAAATAAGGTAATTGCTTTACAAACATCTGACTGTATTAATTTCAATAAAAACTTTTCAGATTATCAATTGATATAAAAATGATTATTTTTATCAATTTCTCATCACTGTTATGGAGACACTACTCTGGAAACACGAAAAAGATGTGCATATGTCAGAGTTTCAGTTTTATTAGAAAGGTTGAGTATTATCTGTTAAAACAGGACATCTGTGAAGTGGACACTCATTAGAAACTCAGGAGTATTCACTGAAAGGTTAAATAACCTGGGGTGCATTATGTATTTCCCTTTCCTCCCAGCTCCCTTCCTAGTGGGTGGAAGAGAAGGACATTATTTCCCAGACAAGTGTATCTCCTAGATGAACCCCTTTAGAAATATTCTAGCATAGAACTATGACTTACAGTGTCTTAAGAAACTCTTTATCATAAATATACAAGAGACTGTTTCCATCTTTGATAAAGGTGTTTGCTAGTATTTGTTATGGTGTTGCTAAAAACTATTTTCATTTAAATGGCCTTAAATGAGGCAGTTTGTATAATGACTAAAGAGCAAGAAAACCAAAACAATGTGCCTTCAATACATACCCCAGACACATTCATATTATCTAAAGATATTTCAAGGACCTAGTTAGATTTGGCATCTTTTAATTAGAAGCTTAACATTGATCTGTATTCATGCCACAATTAACTTGGACTGTTACTAATGAATTCTCTAAATAGATTTTTGTGCAAGTTGTTTCTACCCAATGCCTGGAAGCAGGGGAGTGCTGGGGAACTAGACAAGCAGTTGCAATAATAATGCCTGGGACTAATTGCCTCTTCGGGCTTGACTTTGTCAATTGCTTTGTTTTCATCAGCTTTGGTGTTTTGTTTTGTTTTTTAACAGAATCAGAGCCAGAAAATGTGTAAGCAATCAAGTAGGTTTGCTTTTGAAAAGCATCACCTGTTGATCAACTTCAGCCTGTGCTGAGGCAATGGCATCATTGGGCTGATGTAGGGAGAGTCCAGTTCCTACTGTAGTTGATTTTTAGGTTTTGAGTGAGTTGTTTCTGCCAAAAACACTCCACAATATTAATTAATTTTTAGCTACATCTAAGTTTGGGGGCAGAATGTACAACTTCCTCAGTGCAGCATTTAGGTGTATTACATCTTTTCTGCCAATTTTTGTACTTAGCAGCCATGAATCAGTCTTTTCTAAGTAATGAGATTAAAAACAGTGACTGTTTTCTCTTTGCCCTCTGTTTTATGAGGTGTCAGATGACACTCATGACAGTTTTTAGCTTTGTAATCACAAATTTACACTATTAAAAAATATGGAAGCTGAGTATCTCAGTTGGTTTTATCATTCCAGGACTGGGAGCCTTGAGAAACACTAAGTGTCAGGAAATTTGGCTAAAATCATGGTAGTTGCCAGGGCTGTGATGGGACAGTAGAGCCCTCCCTTGTTTCTACATGCAAAACTGCAGGAAGGCTTGCACAACTCTCCCACTGATACCAAGGAATCAAAGTTTGTCAAGTGATTGAGGTCTCCTGTCCCAAGAACACGAGAGGACACGAGCCAAAAGTGACAGACAAGTAAATGTCACTAAGGAAACACACCGTGAGTGTGGTCCCCTTGGAAAGGTTGTGTGGGATCCCAGCCCCTGCTTACTCTTTTCTCTGTATTAGCTAGCTGTTGATGCATGGAGAATTGAGGAAGCTACCTTCTTCCCAGCTGTCCACAGTCCCTGTCGAAAATTGATCACTTAGCCCACGTGCAGCTGCACTGTAGAGACAGCTGATGGCATGAGGACTCTTACTCTAGGTGTAGGAAAGGTCATGGTCTGACCCAACCTTTGGTTGGGCAGAAGTGCAATGCTTCTCTGTCCTTCAAGAAAACAGAAGAAAGTAGTATCTGAATGTCCTCTCTGGTAGCCAGCATAGGGATTTACTGTTTCTTCATGTAGAAATGTGCAATGTTAGGAAAACAATGTTTACAAGATTCTGGCATTCAGAGAGTTCTCACCTGCTTGTTGAAGTGACTGCAGTCTGAGTTACGGGGGCACAAGAATAAAACCTAAAATTAGCAATAGTGGTTTGTAGTTGCACATTCTGACCCACTCAAGATTTCATAGCTGCCTACAGAAAGGAATTAAAACCGAAGGGATGCTGTTAACATTGTATAATTGTTATGCAATGGCCAAATAGGAGAATGATTCATTGATTAGAGAAAATGTCAAGAGCAAAATTACTCTTGCATTCCACAGACATAAACGAGAAGGTTGTTGTCGTTTTAATTTCCATGTTTACATCACATTTGGAATTGGTATTTCCTAACATAATTTAAATAGGCTTTGAATATTCTTATCTGATTTTAAAAACCTGATTATTTTATCCCAAGAAAGATCTGTGCATCATTTGAATGACACATTTCAGGAGCTGAAAAGAACACAGAGCCTGTGTTCTGCTGAAAAGTCATTAGAGTGAGGATGAGGAATGGCATATATTAGAAACTGATGCAATCTCTCTACTCCAGCATTATAATTACATGCAAGAACTCTGTTGCAGCCTTTGATGCTGAGCTACATCTAGATCCAGTTCTTGAGGATCCTGACAGTTTTACCTTGAGTTACTTAGCCTGACACATTGCTGAGCCTCTTCTCTGTAGTCTAACGCCGTGAAGGGTGCTCCTGCCCTGGGGGAAGTGTGAAGGCAGTTGCCTAAAGAGCTTGTGTGAGATAAAGCCATTTCCTTTATTGGTATTACAGTCTCACTTCCTTTATTTACATGCATATGAGTGGAAATTGTCAGCATTGTGTGCGGAACTCAAATATGCTCTTTTCAATCAACCAAGCTAAGACTAGTGACACGTACTGAAAAACACAGCCCCAGTTTAGGCATTTTGCTTATGATGTTCTCTTTGGTCTGTCAGGCAAGTGGAGTCTACAAGCTGTGTTCTGGAATTAGGAGAAGTTGAGAAATGAGCATTTAGAGCCAGTGTTGACTATTTAGAAAGTTTGATTTCCCCACCCCTGATAACACTTTTGCTACGTACCAGCTCTTTCACTTATGCACAAGGTATGTGCTCTTCCTATGACTCTCCTGACACTCTGTGTGCCAGCGACAGCTGCAGGGTGGCGCTTGTGGAAGCGGGTTGGATAGAGGGAAGGGTGTCAAGGAGATGGGGCAAAAACTGCACTTGACATGCAAAAAAAGGGCTTGAAAGGACGACACTGACCACTGTCTTCTGCTTCTGTTCTGTCAGATGTGCCTGCTCTGATGTTACTTTTTTTTGGTAGTTTTTTGTTCTTTTTTCAAAGCTACTGGGTGGGTAGAGTGATGAAAGCTTTAATATTACGAAGAAACTGAGAAGATCTGGACCTCTGCTGACATTTGAAGGAGGTATCATATTTAGTATATGCCTGGAAGATATTTTTGTGGTGAATTGTCTGTTCTTCGTATTGGAACCAGTAGGAGGAGACCTTGGAGAAGACAATTAAATTTCAGAAGATTAAAGAAAGTCAAAGGGAAAAGGGGAGAATTGGGCGAAATTGGGTGAATAATTTGGGTGCTTCTGGAAGGATGGATCAGATAGGACTGGTAGAGGTAATCTTTCAGCTCCCCACAGATCTCCACCTATATATGCTTTT
>VXAC01002802.1:830287-904553 GCA_013399225.1 Rhipidura dahli | reverse complement strand
TTTTTTTTTTTTTTGGTGCAATTCAGGGGAAGTAAATCCTTTTTTTTATGTAAGAGTTTTGACATCTGAGTGAGGGGCCTTACAAATGCTCTATTTGCAAAGGAGTGCTTTGTAGACTCCAGCCTTCTGCAGATTAGCTAAAATCTATCAGTCTATTTTACCTACTTATTTCTGCCTTTCTTCATGCCTGGGAGGGAGTTTTTACTAGAGAAGAACCCAAGTCAGACTCAAAGACTTGCAGCAGAATTTTGTCATTGACTCATCACATGCCTATTGATAATCCATCTGCAAATAAGATAATTGTCTGTAATTTGGGGTTTCTCATCTGAAGACCTCAATTTCCAGTGCTAAAAAATGAGACTAATGCAGGTAGCAGAAGGATATTGAGTGGAAATACTCACTGTATCTAAGAATTGAAGAGCTATTTGCAGGTGTAGTTTGCTTTTTAATGGCTAGTTAGCATTATTTAACAATACTTCCAGCCTAAAAGATTCCACTGTCCCAAATGAAACCAAATCAAGCTTTTATTCTAACCTTTACATAGAGAATAATTTTCCAGTTATGACTGTGTGTAACTGTGTGCTTTCACCTGACCAACTTATTAACTCCTGACAGTGAATTGAGTTCAGTGTAATCTTTCTCAGCAGCTCAGGTGTTCCTAGACTTTATCCTGAAAACCAATGCACACAGTTAATGCAGTAAATCCCTTTAGCAGAGCAATTGTCCCATATGAAGCAGTTGAGGGCTGAAAGCCCTACTCAGTAAGCAGGGGTGGAAGTTTAAAAAACAGTGTGCACCATACTCAGCAGGAGGCTTTCTCTACTGGGGGAAAAGGGTCTTGATTGATGACTGACTGCTCAGGCAATGGGTCCCCCTTTGCAGGTGTCACAGACATGTGGAGAGCCTTTCTCTAAAGAAAGTACCTTCTTTGTCAGTTCAGATATACCCCACAATGGCATGTGCTTCATCTCTGTGTATGTCAACACACAGTGAACTAAGATAACACAGGATTTTCCTTATTCTTGGTTTCACTGGCTGGAGACAAGGTCCTTATTCATTTACTCAGAATGAGTGTCAGAATAGTCTGTGGAAGGTAGCACAAAAATGCTGATCATTATCTGTAATTTTCCTGTGTTGTTTATCACTGTGTTTCAGAGAAGTGATTTCCTTTGTGAGACAGTTTCATGCCTTGCTGATTCCTAATGTATCTTGCTGCATTTTCAAATGTACCGTTTTAGTGGATATTTCTACAAAATCCTTCTCAGTTCCCAAATTTTATAATATTCAATATACTCCAGTGTGAATGTAATTAGGCTTTTGAATCTATCAATCTACTGGGCTGCCTTTTAAATTTAATTTTCTAGAAATACTCAGTTACCTATAGCAACATGTGATTGATGATACTTCTGCAGCCTGGCAGAATCCGGTTACTTGGTTTAGCAAAACTTCACTTTGTGAGAGGGTCACACTGGAAGCACCTGATATCAGAAGGAGTTTGGGGTATTTTCCCATTTCCTTCTCCTTGCATGTACTTAAATGTTTCAGCATTCATAAGCAAAATTCCTGCTCCAACTATCCCTGCCCAAAGTTGGCACAGAGCACATTATCATTACTCCTTTCATCCTCCTGCCAGGTTATTTTTACAGTTCAGTCTGAGCATCTACTGTGTGATGTTTCTGCCATGAAACATGTGCTTTGGAGTAAACAAGATTTGTTCATATTTCTCCAGGATAAATTACCTGTAAAAAACCAATCATTGCTTGAAGAAACTGATTTCACTTAGTCAGTCTAAAACACACCAGTTAGTGTGTCTCATTTCAGAGCTGGAGATGTGTCTGAGCCCCTTCTTCTGTTCACTTGTCAAAGGCTGTTCCTAGTGAGTGCCTCTGGATGCTCAGATCTGATACTAGTCAAACTTCTTAGTAGTTCGGAATGACAGTGACTGGAAAGCTAGGACCCTGTGAGTCTAAATGTCCTTGTATCATGGGTGGTGCTGCTAGATGTATACTTAAATCCAATAATAGAATTTCTTTGTTCACAGATGAAAACATACCTGTGTAAATCCTCTCACACCTTCCTGCCTACCTTGCCCACCTTGAACTATTAAGTGGGAGGAATCAGGAGAGGACACTGTGCTGGATTTCCAGTAAACCTTGGTCATGCACATATGATGCAATTGTATGTCATGCCAGACAATAGCTGTATTATGTCACCCTGATTAAAAAATGGACTGCTGTATCAGTAAGCTACTGCCTGTCATGATGTCAGTATGCACAATGCCATTGCTTTGGCAGACCTTTAAGCTAAAGAATTGTAACCTCTTTCCTCTCGATCACTTTATTAAATCCAGGTTGATCTTTCATCCAAAATGTCAAGGAATCTGCCAGCAGCTTAGCAATTAATGAGAATAATGACCTGCTGTAAAACAAACAGCAGTGAATTAAAAGTACAGGTCATGTCTGCATTTGCCAACAAGATACAGTTAGCTTTTTTTCACCTGTTCTTAATAGTCTTCTTTAAAAAAAGACACTAAAGAGAGTCTATTAATTGCATTTGAACTCAGGTTCCTATTTCAGTACTTAAAAATTTTGGCTCATAAATAGGGTCGGCTTATGTTTAGTCTGCTGTAGCAATTCTTGCCCTAAGCTTTTTACTGTGTTCTTTGAAGATTTCTGTCCTTGCTCCTAGGATTGCTTGACTAATCATAGACCAGTTGCAGATCTGCTTAAATCACAGCTGGAAAGACCCAATCATTGCTAGGAAAGGCCAAATCATTGCTAGGGAAGGCCAGAACTGATGCCAATTTACATTAATATTCCACAGTGATACAGCATAATCTTCACTAGAAGCTGATCCAGTCCTGTGAGGAGGGAGACAGGCATTTAAATGGGCAGATTGTCGAAACAGAAAATTATTTTAAGCTTTCTTAAGCTCATCTATATCTACTAATGAGTCAGAGCTTTAATTCCCAATGAATTAAACAGATAATCTGAGAGAGTTTTATACTTAAGCAGTTAAGGGCTAAATTCTTAAAAATACTCAAGTTATTTTGATGGAAGGACTGAAGCCCCTGAATAGGCTTTGCAGTGTTGTCCCCAAAAAGAACTTAGATTTTGCAGTGTTGTACCCAAAACATGGTACTTCCATCAAAAAATTGATACAACTCAGACACTAGCTGTAAAAAATGTTCAGTCAAAAAATGTGCATACTCCACGTGAATGTACTGTTTCCACTTCACGTTTATAATCAAAAGGATTTTAAAGGTTAAACACTTTGCCTTTTTGGACAAACATGGAAGTGAAACTTGTAACAAAATTTTACAGCACTTCTGCTTTCCTTTCATGTTGACACAGGCCACAAGTCAGATTTTATCTGCATAAAAGATAAGAAAAATCCCTATTATAGTAACGGGGAAAATGGGTGAAAGTGTAACTCAAAGTCAAAACTCTTGCTTAGTTTAGTGAAATCAGACTTTTTTTTAGTGTGTTTAAGAATATATTAGTTCTTTGCAAAAAAATTATTGTTCTTTCCCTTAGGATAAAATGCCAGAATCTCCCACGTGTGTGCGGAAAAAGAGTCACTGTACTAGCATAAGCCTCTAAACACCACTGGAGATATTTCTACTTGAACACTGTGGGTTTATTAACCTGGATTATTCAAGGCATCTGAAGATACACTGGTTGTTTGTCTTATGTGTGTTTATATCAAAGCCAAAACTAATAGGTGTTAGATCCTATGGGGAGAACCTTGGAGTTCCTTGGATATAAGCTGCAGCTTCTTGCTTGGTTTCCAAGAGGGCACATTAAAAGGCCTTTTTCACTTGTATTTGAAGTGCTGGGCCTTTCCTGTGCTATTGTCTGAGACCTTCCAGCTGGTGGCACTGTCAGCATAACCCTCGGTTCCCAGCTGTTCTTCCAGTCCCTCTCCTGTTGCATGGCCTCTCTCTTGTCGTGCAGAGGACAGGAGCTGTGACTCTCTTAACACACAGTTTCTTGGTCAGTGCCTTCATACCAGTTCAGAAAGTTCACAGAATGGTTTGGGTTGGAAGGGATCTTAAAGATCATCTGGTTCCATCCAACCCTCCTGCCATGGACAGAGACATCTTCTATTAGACCAGGTTTCTCAGAGACTCGTCCAGCCTGGTCTCTTCAAGTGATGAGGAGTCCACAACTTCTCTGGGCAACCTGTTCCAGTGTCTCACCACCCTCATAGTAAAGAATTTCTTCCTAGTATCTTATTTAAACCTGCCATCTTTAAGTCTAAGAAGGAATTAAGAAGATGCTTTCCAGGGATGAAATGGTCAACAGCTTTTTTTTTGGCTGTAATGCTGGCCCACTTTAGCTGGTCTGCTATCCCAGCTGTGAGGTTTACAGTGGTTTGTGAGCATCTTCTGATTTCAGATGGGTGCTTTTAATGCTTCTTGTATCTGTTAAAATGCTGTATGTTTTGTGCTCTGAGACACTTCCTGACTACTCAGTAGAAATATCTGATTAATTAGATATCATTAAGTTAAATATAGTTAAATACAGAAGCACAGGTAATTGCTTCAAGGATGATGCTTGCATAAATAATTTTTTCCTGTTGTTTTTCTTTCTCCCTAGTTTAACTGTTGAAATACAACATGTTCCTTGTTTTGTTGTGGAAAGACCCCATACAACAAGGAGACACAGCTAGAACTCAATTGTGCACAAATGTTGTCAAATGAAAGTGTGAGAAAATGAGGAAAAGAAAATAGTTTTTTTCACTACCTTTTCAAAATCTAGTAAAGGGTCCTGAGCCTGGTAAAGTTCACGTTTGGCCATTTACCACAGAAATAGAACACAGAAATTCCTTGCTAGAAGTACCTTATTTCAGTAATTTCACTTAGTATAATGTGACCCTGCTTCTCCTGAATAGATAGGATTTTGGAGATGTCCAGGGTAGTAATTTATGCCTGGTTTGTACCTCATTCCATGGAGTTTCACATCCAGTTGAGTTTATCTGGTATGTTATATTTAAGTGGTGTCTGTGTTTCATTTATCAACTCCTATTTTTTTATGCACAGAAGCATGAAGAAAGGCATGCCAAAAGAAATATCCACATTTGGATTGAAGCAATCCATTAAAATGAAAGACCAAGATATATCAACATCATTTGTATTCATGCACATGCTAAATAATTGTGTTTTCAGAGTGGGTATATTATGGCTTCCTGATTCTAAAATAATTACAAGCCTCAGCTATAGCTGAATTATTAGTTGCAGTGATTTAGCTCTGCCAGAAATGTTGTAAATATATAGACTGTTAACGTGGTGTGGGGCAGCAGTGAAGATCAATCTGTGGCTGTGCTATTATTCACCTTTCCAGACAACAACACTCATCTTTTTGTCAGTACTTGCACCTATTCACCTCGGTAAAACTGGGAAACACTATTAAAACCAGATCATTTTTTTAGTATATTTTTTTTTATAATTGAGACCATTACATTATTTAGTTTCCTGAGACCTTGTGTGCTACACCCCTGCTCATACACCATGGTGTCCTAATGCTTGCAGCGCTATTCAGTAGTGTGCTTGGTAGGACTAAAATGTGCCAAAAGCAGTTTATTTCATTATTCTGACTATTTTGCTAATAATTTGTTTTCTTTGGTTTTTCTCAAAATGGTTAGCACTTACAGCTCTTTTTTGTTGTTGTGGTTTTTTGTTTTTGTTTTTTTTTTCTGCAAATTGTAGTGCAAATAACTGAAATAGGAATCCAAATAAGCTTAAGTACTTCATTTGGAAACATTAGTGATTGACTTATTCATAGGTGATGGTCAGTCTGAGCAACAACTATTGTAGTCATCACTAAGAACTATGATAAAATTACCATTTATTTTTTTAAAGAAAAAAAAAGTACATTTCCAAATGAAGAGAAAAACCTTCTAAGTTTAGAGGGATTGCTTGGAAGTCACTTTGCACAGTGCCTGAAAAAACTGAAGGCCATTGCTCCCTGTCTTAAGCAAGGGGCAGCAAAGAAAGACAGCCACATCCTCGCACCTTGTGTTCTCAGCTGCAGCATGGGCTCACCAAACCCCCTGACTTGCCATTTAGCAAAGACCTGAGCTAGCTTTGGCTACAGGGTTTTTGCTGCCCTGGACAAACCTGGACACTGGCAGGCTTCATTGCTTGGGCTCTACCACTGAGCATGTCCTCCACAGTTTACCTTCTGCAGAAAATATCTAAGATAGTGCCTGATCATATAGGGCAAGTCTTTTTTCTTTTCCCCTAACTAAGCAGAACTTATATTTTCATCCTTTCTACCACTGAATTTATTAACATTTTTTATGTATTCAAGTGAGTAGATGTTCAGCTGTAGCTTTTACCCAGAGAGCTGATGTTAATCTTCAGTGAATTACATGGTAGTGATTGAATTTATCAGTGTAATGCCAGGACAGCATGTTTCATAGACTTTTTTTCTGCCTTTTGCTTTTCTGTAATGAAGGATAAGACGAGTTTCTGCAGGTGGCAATAGTACTGAATCTGTAACCTCAACCCCATTAGGGGGTTTTGATGAGTATGTTACCATTGAGTTAATTTTCAAGTTAGGGTTGTGCAGTTCTGATTCAATAAACTGCTTTACTGATGCTGAAGGCTGGGGCAGTGTGGTCCCTAATGTCTGACTGCAAATCTGAGTGCCAGATTGTCCACACCACCAGCACTGTCTAACTTAGGCAAAGTCATGAATGGCTTTCAAAATTTCAGTGTTTGTCTATGTGACTATTTATTTATTTATTTTCAATCAGTGAGTGCTGACATGGATTTCTAAAGACAGCATTGAGACAGGTGTGACATTTGTATCACTAGCATGATAATGTGCAGTACAAGAAGCTGTAATAGTCACAAATTACAGACTTTTTCAATGAATTGGAAAGATAAAAGGTGATGTGCACCCAAAATAAAAAATATCAACCATATGAAACCTGAGTTCTAGCCTGCACTTGTTTTTTTGAGGTGAAGTGATGGTGCTGATGGGTAACAGCAATATCTGGAGAATGTAATGGTATCTGAGCAGCTTTGAGGGCAGGTGAGGAAGAAGGGGTGCTGCGAGTATGAGCAGCAGCACGAGGCACCCTGTTGGGGTTGGTTTGTGGGCTCATGCACTGTGGGTTTCAGGTATGCTCAGGACAGACCTCAGGCATCTTATATGTGGGCTGCTGAAACATGGAATTGCTGGAAAATACTGCTGGAAGTGCAGCTGGGTCCATGGCTAATGGATTTGGAGCATCATGCCAGGTGTTTATGTGGCATACAGAGGGTTGCACGGCACCTTTTGCAATGCTCTTCTTGAGCAGGAGCACAGCTGAAGTGTCAGAAGCAGCACTTCATTTGGTCATTGCACTGTGATGCACTGGATTTCCCACTGCAGTGGATAAAGACCAGCTAGGGTTACAGAAACATTGCAAACAACTGCATAAAGTAATAAACAGTTGTTAATTTGCAGTCAATAACAATTTTTCTTCTGCATCATTGTTACTTGGGTTATTGGCACACTGACAATTAAATAAGATCTTTCTTTGACACAAGTAATTGGCCTTAGATGAGGCAACGCTAACTGAATAGAAAAACCTAAGTTCTATTTATGGTCTATTATCTGTGGTGGCATTTTTATTAAATTACACAAAATGGGGAAATGATAAATCCATTCAAAATTCTAGTTGCCACTAGATTAACTCTTTGTCCAGAATATTATTTTCTGGGCGACCCTAATTTATGCGTTCCACCTACTTTGCTGACCAGCAGTAGTTCAAAATAAAGAACATTTTGGCAGAAATTTAATCATTACATTTGGTTATGAAGGCCCATTTCTCAGAGAACATTGTCCCTGTAATTGTGCTACCATTTTAACTGGCATTTTAATTAAGGCTCTTCTGTTTATCAGTGTAAATCCAGGGACCATTTGTTGTGCACCTGAATCAACTGACTAAAATGTTGGAAAAATTAACTCTGTGTAAAATGTAAGGGAGTTATTTGAAATAAAGAAAGAGTTTCAAGTGCCAAACTGACGTGAAATCACAGCAAAAAAGAGTCAGTCTCTTATGACTCTGGGAGCAGCAGGTGAGGTGGGGACTCTGTGACCTACTTTGCTGCACTGATTTATTGGTATTAGTCATCCCAGTAGCCAAACCCCAAATTTCACATCTGTTGGTGTCATTACCCAGGTGCTAGTAAAATAAAGTCCATTTCAAGCACATCTATGATTTCTCATGCTGTGATTCACTATACCTGACTAGACTTGTTGTTCTATAAGGTTAGCATGTTGTTGTCCTCAACATATTTCATCCCTCTTTTTTCAATTATTTTTGCTCTTCATCCTCAAATAGTCCAGGCTTTTAAGGAAACTGTTATGGTAGTGGAATTCTGTAGTCATGTAAGGGAAAATCTAGCAAACACTAGGCTTGTAGGTCTTCTGTTTCATTTTTGATCCTAAGTTATTTGAGCTACCTTGTACCACAGGCCTTCTTTCTTGGCAGACTTAAGAGTTCAGCCTTGTGAAGGAACCACATTACAGCCTCCAAAGGTTAAGAAAAATAAGCAGCCAACACATATAAGAGGAATTTTATAACAGTAGTGATGGGTGGAAATGAGGTTAAAAACCTTACTGTGAACCAAAGGTCAGACACCAGTTTCTGTTGTCAGGGCTGGGAACTTGGTTATAGAACTATGACCTCAGCTGTCCTCAATTACCTTGTTGTATAATGATCATTTAAAAAGGGAGAGTCTTAAAAACACTGCCTTTGCTGTCACTGTGTAAATGCTGGGCAACAAATTACTGAGTTATTTAGAAGTTGAGGCTGACTTCTCTGGGTGTTATGTGCATGCTTCAGATCTGTGTTTGTGGGATTTTTTAATGTGATGACTTAAAAAGATCATGAGACAATTTAAAATCTTGACTGAATTACACAGATTACTCAACTGCTGAGGAACCTGGGTGCCCCCCAGCCCATGTGAATTGTGCTGCACAATATAGAGAAATGGTTTACAGGCCAACAGTAATGTTCTCAAAACTCAGTGCACCTTCTGAGTTTTACAATATGGACTGATCATACACAGGAGCTACAGGCTTCAGAGAGGACATAAAAACATCTTTTAGCAAATTACAGACTCCCGTGTTTGCTGTGCTGCCACATTCCAACTCTTAGTCCTGCAGCTCTCAGAGATGGTCCTTCCTGGCCATGGTGGGCACAGGACATGCACTAGGAGGTGTTGCCTCCAGCTTTCTCCGTGACAAGCACCTGTCTTCTGCCGTGCTCCAGGTTATCTGAGGGAAGGATGAGGAGATTGTTCCAGCTGTTGGGAGGGAGGGCAGGGTCCCCCGGCAGAGCTAAGCGACCTGTGACACGGCCACTGGGTTACCACCTCCCCCTGTGGCACGTCCTCCCGGTGCGGTGCTGTCCGGCGGACGGAGCCTGCGGCCCCTGGGAGCCTCTGCCACCCCGCAGCCAAAAGTCACGCCCGGTGCCACTGCCCCGTGTGCCAGGGGCTGCTGCCAGGTCTCACGGGCTCCTCCCAGGAGCAATCGTCTTCCCCGGGGAGCTCAAAACCATGATGGTGTGCTTAAAAACTGTGCCTTTTGCTCCGAGGAATGCAAACACAGAGCTACTGCTCGAGTTTTCCTTCTCTCTCTTGCTCTTCCCATGCTGCTGCTGCCTCCCCTGTGCTATTCTGCGTCCTATCATTTCCTCTTCCCCATACGTCTGGATGATGGGACAAGACATGGGTTAAAATAAGTCTTCTGAATGAGAGACACGTTTGCAACAAAGGCAAGTGAGATAAACAAAACCCAACAGAATGGTTTTCTGGTTCACAGTTTGACTAATGTCTTTAGCTTTAAAGGGATTTGAGATTTTTGTGAGGTAAACAACCTGGCTACACAGACATTTCAAGTTACATAAAAATTTTAAGGCATAATACAGTGTTCATGGATACTCTGCTGCTGGGGATTGGAAAGATTACCGAAGATTTCCTTTCCTGTTGCTATGCATTTTATTCCCATTGTTGGGAAGCACAGATGAAGGCAAAGGTAGCAGCTATTTCAGGAGGCTGCTCATGAAGCAGAGAAGTGTTTTAGGTATCTTCTTCCATTCTTGTTCCCCCCTGCACAAAAGCAGATGCCAAGTACTACATATGCCCCTATTTTGTCTGTCAGGTGCTCACGTAGGATTCATCTCTGCTTCTTTGTAAAGGCTTCCAAGGAAGACTTAAATGCTGAGCTGAGCTGAACTGGTTCCTCTGTCCCCATCCCTGTGTCCATTTTGTCAAAATGCACCTGGAGAAGGGTCATAAAATTGTATGTGCCCAGGTAGCTTTCTGTAACAGTCCCTGGGGTCGTGCAATGTGAAAATATTTGAAAAGCATAGCAACTGTAAGGGGGCCACAGGTATCTGTGCCTCTTTTCCCCCTGAGATGAAATGGTGTAAAGCAGTTCTTGCTGGGCACATGTCCAGGGTAGCTGCCATTAGGAGATAAGTCTGCAGGCAGATTTAAACAAACAAAAAAAATCCTGCTTAAAATTTTATTGTATCTTATCAGTAGAGGCAACAGTATCTCTCAGAGTTTTCACCAACTCTGAGTGGACAAAGCAGGATGTGCACCTGCAGGTCAACTCCTAAGGTAGGTGACATCTGCCACCCCTCATCCCTCAGTCCCCTCATCCTCTGCTCTTGCTGGCAGAAAGATAAAATGAAACCACGTCAAGTTGAAAGTGCTTGCTGTCCCTCACCTGGGATAAAAAAGCACAGGGGTTTTTACCAGCACTGCAGCCAAAATGTGCACTGCACACTGGTTTTAAATTTCTAGGCTTCCAGCGACTGATATACATTGAGAAAGAAATTTTCACAAATATAAGCAGATTGTTTACATTGAGTCTTTTCATCTCAGACCAAATTTAAAACACGGCAGCTTTACACTACAGCATGCCAGCAGCTGGGGTGGATTATTTCAGGCAAGCTTTTGTGTGTCTTGCAGTATCACCTACACAGCAGATTGCTTAGCTTGTTCCTGTGTTTAGTATCAGTCATAACTTTCTCAATGCCCACATGCTTTTAACTTCCCTTGAAATCTGGCTGCTGCCACAAAATAACCCCATTTCTGTTATTCTTACAACATTTAAATGACACAGCGTGGCCGAAACCAATCTGGGCTGACAAGAATTTCCATCAGTACACAGCTGAGGCATCAGCCTTCAGCAGAAGAGTCCAGTTAACAACACCTATCTTTCTTGCAATTTATTTCTAATTCAGCTGTCTCAGGCATCCATCCACTGTCTTCGGTCTTTTAGAGAAGCTGACAGAAATGAGATTAGTTTTAAATTGTCTGAGGAGTAAAAATCATCCTGTGCTAACAGTGCAAAACCACATGACAATACCCCTGGTGGTGATACGGAGCCCAACACATTGGTCAAGAGTTTCTGCTCCAGGAACAGTGTGATTGCTGATTTGCTTGGCAGTATCACTTAGCTGTGTTTGTTTAGGTTATACTAAAGCACAACTGCTACAAAGAATTTATATATATAATAAAAAATGTCCTTCAGGCTTTATTTGAAAGATCCCTGTATGTATCAAGTATTTCAAGTGAACCACAAAATCCAAGGGTGTAGAAAGATTAAAGTTGAATGTTAATAAAAGGTTGCAGCAGAAGAGAGGTCTTTCGAACTCCCTGTTTATCAGTGTTAGTTAGTCTGAATGTTAACTCTGGTGGGGTTTTTTTTCTGTTGTTTTGTTAGTGCCTCACCCTGATGCTCTCCAGATCTCTCTGAAGGAAAGGCGGATTCAAAATGAAGTGAAAAGACCAAGTAGATTATCTGGAAAAGTTAAGTTTTAACAAATGGTGCTTGTACTGTAGCCCTGAGTGATGGATTATTTAATAAAATATCAGTGTGCCTTTGAAAAAACCTCATGGAAGAGCCACTGGCCATATATTAGGTCAATGACCTCTATGTGTGCATTCCTAAATTCTTGAAAATAGTTTGTGTTCTATCTATGTGCCACATGATCTGAGAAGGTCATCAGATTCTTCAATGTGTAAGTGTCCAAAGGGAGGGTGTCAAGAGGATGAAGCCAGACTTCTTGGTGGTTCCAAGCAATAGGACAAGAGGCAATGGGCAGGAACCGATGCACAGGAGGTCCCACCTGAACGTGAGAAAGAACTTCCTTCGCTGTGCAGGTGACTGAGCACTGGAACAGGCTGCCAATAGAGGCTGTGGAGTCTCCTATGGAGATATTCAGAAGCCATTTCAACACAATCATGAGTGATGTGCTCTAGGGGACCCTGGTTGAGCAGGGAAGATGGACTGGAATGACTTCCAGTGGTCCCTTCCAGTCTTCCCCATTCTGTAATTCAATACTTGCATAAATACATTGGTGTCTGTGCAAAACTACATGAAATTCAAACTCAAAAAAAATTAGTCCTGAGTATCCCTTGCAGCAGGTATCTCACCTCTGCAGTAAGTTCTGCCACAGCTGCTTCAGAGACAGATGCTGACCAGTACTAACAGCATGGTCTACAAGGTCTAACTGAACTGTGATGTGTCAGGGGTAGAAATCCCTATTTGCCAAAGCAGAGGCACTATATGCTGATCAAATCCTAGATGATCAAAATCAGTTTAATTAGTGTTGTTAAATTTGAATCAGAAAGACAACATACATGCAAGAAACATAGGGAAATATTTCTGGAATTTCTTGCAGGCAGCAAACTGTCGTCATGGATATGAACCTTAGGTAGATTTTCTGCACTTATTCAATTAAATCCTACTAAATGGAATTAGGAAAAGCCAGCTAGAACAAATTATGCATTTCTTCCCTCCTCCTGAGACACTGTTCTGATAGAAGTGCTCCTGCTAGCTTGCAGCCCAGCTAGTAATATGGAAACACAGCATCTGCTCAGTATTAAAACTGTAAGACCTCATTTCCCCAATTCAACAACTATTGCTATTGCATATTCTTTATTTTATAGCTATCTATATATATATTGCTGTGTTTATGTGCGCACACAATTTACATATATAAATTCCAGCTTGATACACACAAGTAAGTGTAACTGAGAGCTCCATATCTAACATTCAGAGGTATCCAGGTGCCACAGAACTTGTAGTGAAAAGAAGTTCAAATTTACTAGTGGCTGACAACAGGGTTTTAAAGCACATCTGCAGCAGGACTTGTAGTAAGCTAGAGACACTGATGCTGTGACTTCTTTGAATGGTTCTGCAGAACATGAAAAGCACTTGCTCATTCCAATTACCAGACTGTTTTTTCCCTTACTTTAATGGCTGTCCACAATTTATAGAATTAAAACCCACCAGCCATAACAGAAGTAATTTGGAAAGGTCCTTAGTTGTTGAAAACTGGTAATGTTCAGAGAAATCTAAAGGTTTATCGCAACTTCATGACATTTTAAAAATCTTTTACAAGAACTGATTACTAAAAATCAGCTCAGAAATGTCTCCAATCAACCTATAACAATTAGAACAAGTCCACTTACTTTTTTCTTTTTTGGGGTAAAAGGGTACCAAGACTGGTACATCCTTTCTCAAAGGAGCTCTTTGCTTTCTTACCACTGCTCTGTTTTGCTGTCCGTCCAACACAGTGCCCAGCTGACAACTGCCCTGCCTTTTGAAAGCCTGAAGTCAAGGCTGCTGATGATGTAGGTGTTGCCCCTGCCCCCCGTGCAGTGCCACATGTAAACTGCTCACTCTGCCTATGAACTGCTGTAAGCACCAGGGAGGCATAAATTATTAATGTGTGTCTATACATATGCATGTCTGTAGAATATCTAATGAACAAAGAGAAGGGAGCTTGAGCAGTAGATTTTTAACCTTAAAGTTTTCTGTCTAGTGTTATTCTTCTTTCTGAGTTTGCTGGGCAATATGAGGATGTTGACAATAGGCATGAAAGGATTAGTTTTCTGGAAGTGTCATTCATGACTGCTGAGGAATATTGGAAAACTAGGAGAGTGGGAAATGCTCATGTGTATGTTTGCCAACACACCTTTGTCTGTGTGCGGGTCTAGAAGTTACAAAATGAAACAAGAATCACAGAATGGTCTGAGTTGGAAGGGATCCACAAGGATCATTGAGTCCAGCTCTGAAGTGGATGGCCCGTGTAGGGACTGCACCTGTGACCTTGGCATTATTGCCACCATGCTCTGACAACTGAGATAATTTCAGGGTCAAGAGGGTCATGTCAAGAATTTCTGGGGGAATCAAGTCAAAAAAAGGTTTGTCACAATGCAAACAAGCTGCAGTAAGCTCAGCTCTGTGCATGCAAAGAGGACATTAAAAGCTATCCACAAATACAAAACACACCTTGTGGGGGGAAGGACCTGATGATTTGGGGCCAGTTAATCTCTTCTGGTTTTAAATTGCTGTATGATTCGATAGATGGCTGAAGATGTCATGCTGAGAGTTACTGAACATTTGTTTGTCTTTATTCTCATATTAGGAAGATGATTCACTTTAAGCTATTTGAATGCTTACGGACATTGTTTAATTTTTTAATGTTTATGTGCTGCTGTCTCCATTCACTGCAGAGGAATGCAAGAATCCCCTGCTGATTTAGTTGAACTTAGCTACTTCTTTTCTTCATCAGTGAAGCTGAGTTGTGTACACATGCACCTGCATTTCATACTATTGGATGCCTTAGAAAAATAAATACATTATAGTTTTGGAGACTGACCATATGAAGTCCAGATAACTAAAGAAAATTTCTCAGTAGCAAAATTATTGGTATCAAAGGGGAAAGTTTATAGAGATTTAGTGAAGCATCTCCTGGAGATGACTCATTCTTGGAGAAGATGAACATGTTTCTGCTGGGTTAGCTATTTAGTTATATTGAAAGGTTTTTTCTTTTTTCTTGCAAACCAGATAATTGTTTATGTATGATGCTTTATCTCCACAGATGTTCTAATGCCACATTTGCATTTTTGGTCCTTCAAGCAGTTCTGTTAGTTTTCATCTTTCCCTCATCATAGTTTCAGCAGCTGGTATTATGATATTCAGATATAACTGCTGATCTCAGCTCTACCAGAAGATTTACTAGAAGATTGCTAGGTTTTTGCTTGGATGAAGCTGTTATTTTTCCAAAGCCTAACTGATTCATGTTGTTACTGAAGTTCTATTAGAAAAAAAAAATATGAGGAAAATAGTTCATTTTAAAGGTTTAATAGTTCGTTTTGGGATGTCCATGATTTAAAAAAATTTTCCCAAGTAATAGATGACTTAACATTTGACTCTGTCTTTTACAAGGCTAAGTAACCTTTATAAAGATACGCTGTATTTACATTAAGAGTCTTTGGATAGAAATGTGCCCTATGTGCTGTGACACAATTAAACCTTTGGCAACTAAGAATGTAATTGCATGAGCAGCTTTAGTTTTTACTTTTGACTTCTGTTATGTTCTGCCTTCTGCCCTCAGGCATGATTCCCTGCCCACTTTCCCGAGTCAACACCACAGCTTGAGTAGATGTGCCAGTAGAAGATGAGGGAGCTAATAAAACTCAGACGTATGTATTTTCACAATGTGATAATTTATTGTGTCTTTACAGAAATAGCTCTCACCAGAATCAGCTCTCAGAACAGCTCACTATTGTTGCATCTAAATTACAAGCCAGCTTTAAAGGATAAGATTCTAGACTAAACACAGGCATTAAAGGTACATCTCTCTGCCCTGATAATACACACATAGCATTACAGGCTACGAGCCATCAGTTCTACCAGCTAACTCCAAAGCTGTGTCATCCAAGCAGTCAGTGGTTTTTGCTGCAGCTTAAGTACATAGTCTGAACTCTCCCCTAGGTGACTGAACGCAGCCTAGGTGACTGCCTGTGGGCAGCATGGTTTATTTCCACGCTGATATCACCAACTAGCCACTTCTCTTTATGGCCCTGAGGCCTCAGATACCTTCCCATGCCGATCCACAAGAGGTCACTGATGTCAGCTGGTGGCTGTGCTGGGGAGGCCCCACCTGTAGCTGGAATCACTGTTCATCCAGGAAAGGGGTGTGTGTGGAGAACGCCCTTTGGCAGCTGCTGGTGCTGGCTGTGCAGTCAGCAGGGCTGCAGGTGTGTGACCAGCACGGCTTTGCTCACCAGCTTAGGCAGAACCTGAGCCTTCCAGCTCAAGTAAATCCTCACACCGTGCCTAGAGGCTCAGTGTAACAAAACAGAACTGCTGAAAAATGGTAGGTTATTTTTGTGAAAACTTGTGGCAGAAATAAAAAATAATTTTTAATAACATTTTCCTGTTCAGTTTTCAAACTGGGTAAGGTTTATGATATGATACCTCAAAGAAAATGTGAGAAAATGTATTGTTTAGGAAAAATACAACCTTTCATTGTAAGAAATGCCAAATTTTGGTGGGTGTAAATGAAGAATATGCTCTGTTGTTTTGTAGTTGTATCAGTGTGTTTGAAATGCTGAAAATCATTGGAATTGGTGAGGGTCAGAGTTGAAAAGTAGGACCTGTCAGGTCCCACACATTTGTGATACCTCTTCTTTCTGAAGGGTTTGTCTTAATTTATGTAATAGGAGTTCTTCTTGGTTGTGTTACTTTGTTGTAACTTTTGTGTGCCTGCACCCTAGAACTCTTAATTACTTTTATTTATACCTTGTTGCTTTTATGGTCTTTATACTTCTGTGAGTTTATGTATGACACCAATACTTTCTACTGAGACTCCTAATTTACAAGTGTTTCAAAACCTACATGAAATTATCTCTATTAGCAGAATGAACAAACTGGAACATGAAATTTCTTCCCTTATAATACTTAAAATGGTTGGTAATGCTGTGTACATGTGTGAGATAAACACAAATAAATTTAAGGGAACACTGTAAAAGAACACTCATAGGCCTATAATTATAACAGCTTTTTCCTCTCTTTTGGTATATAAGCATTTCTCTGTGAGATTCTTGTTGAAAACACCATGCCTTTATTCTGGGCTTGAAAATTGTGATATCTGTAAAATTGTTAGCCTAAGGTGGTTACAAAACAGAAGTGGGGTAGCTCAAGCAGAGGCAACTACTTTGCAGCCCTCCATATCAGACCAACTCAAACCCTGCTGCCAAAACTGGTTTTGGTTTTTTTTAAGGCAAGAAGAGGGGCAGCTTCATTGTTCAGTGACACTTGAGGCCAGCTGGTGATGGGCACATTGGTGGGCACTGAAAGGGAGGAAGGTTTCAGTTTATTCCAGCCCCAGAGCAGCCTGTCTGCTGCAGGGTGTATTTTCCTGTCCTGTCAGGTGTCTGTGGACACTGAGATTATCTTTGCTTTTGTTGCCTGAGGATTGCTTTATGTGTAACTGCTTCCTTTACATGGCTCTACTGGTAAAGAAAAATAGATCCTACCCTTCATACATATAAGTCTAGTAAGAAAAGATTGGTTACAGTTATGCTGGGGAAAAAAGGCATTAATTTTGTTCCAGAAAATAGTATTGCTATATAGCAGAATAGGAATTTTTATTGGGAAATGTTGTGTCTTTGCTGTCCTGTTTTCTAGTGATCCCATGCTGTAACATTTTCCAGTAATGGAAGTTCAGGGGGAACTCCCCCTAGAATACTAGGACTCTACTGTGTTGATACAGTTTCCGAAAATACTGCAAAATAAGCTGCTGCTTATGTATTGCTGCTAAACTCAGGTCCCAAGGATAAGAAAATGTTACTGTGTGACATCTCATATAATTCACTGGTTCTATAAGAATGAAGCAGAAGACTTCAATCTGTCAAAAATTGTCCCCCAAATTTTGTAATGAATAATACCTAATTAAATAATGATTTTAAAAGCCCCGAATAATGATTACGATTATTGTTTAAAAAGTACATTTCTTTTTTTTTCTGCTTAAATCTCTTATAGACTATTCTGAAGCATCTAACAGCACCCAGACAGTTAAAAATAACAATCATGTTACATCTTATGGCTTGCCTGCACATTCAAATAGTTCACTAATAGTAAATTCACTAAATCTAAATTCCAATCTAAAACATGATTCCTATATTCAAAATGGTATAGTCAAGTGCAAGAGCCTGTGCATTATAGGTGTTGCAGTTCTAATATTGTTACGAAAGAATATTAACATGGAGGAAGTTATGAAGCTCTGCTCCTGTCTTTGGAATAAGAGTAGTGAGTGAATCTGCTGTGGAATATACAGAAATATGTTATGAATACCTTGCATATTGAAGCTATTGGCAAAACTTTGATCAATGGACCTGTATTTTTGCCATAAAAACCATTCTAACATGAAAGTAAAACAAATGTAATATCTGTTAGGAAAAAAAAAAAAAAAGAAAATAAAAAGAAGCAAATACTTTTGCTCATTGAGAACCACCCTGTAAAATTATATAGTAATAACCCAGAAGTGGCTTCTTGACATGTTACTATATTTAGGTGAGTAAAGGGAGTGCATTGCTGGATACTTGTAAAATAATGGTTGATACCCATGTACTTAGCATCATAGAAATATCTGTGCTATGCTCTGGGGGTTTTTATTGCAATTTCTTGCCTTTATTATATTTGTTGTTAAAATCAGGCACTTGGAAAATTTATGCCAGTTAAACATCATGGCATTTGAGCTTTTCTGCTTAGTTGATGTCCCTCTTTGAAGTCTCTGTCACCCAAAACAGAATTGAGTGTTTAAATCAGGCAGATTGATAAGTAAACTGGAAGGATCTTTAAGTTTGTACTATGCTCATTTTAAAAATGCTCTTAACCATATTTATCTAATGTCTTTTATTAATGCCCAATTAATCCAGCAGGTAAATGACCTAATACACTCCTCTGTTTTTACCTGGTTCTCCTGGTTTTAAAGGAAAGCTTTCATGTAACATTAAATTAGATTTAGCAGAACCACAGTTAGACGAGTTTTTATGTAGGTGATCAACTTTTACATTGGTGAGGGGATTTGAGCTTCACATCCCTGAAACTTGCATCTCTGTAGACAGTCACTGTGGTAAAACTGAAAGGGCTACGTTGTAACAACTCTCCCCAGGAAGAGGTGTAGGCTTACTTGCACAGTCATTAATTTTTCTGTCCTCTCATAACCCATCTGTGTTTTCTGGTTGACTGGCAAACAAGTCCTAACCCTTCATTTGACATTGTCTCTTCATATGGAAATAATTGATGTCACACATTTAACATGACATACAGAGCCACCACCATGCAATGTACTTCATAGATTTAAAAAAAAAAAAAAAAATTGACAGGTTTCTATCCAGCACCGTCTGCTGTCTCTGTGTGCAGCCCTCAGCCACAGACTGAGCTGGGGTTCTGTGCAGCTCTGGCCACAGAGCAGTAGGGTGCAAGCTGTAGTGTATCAGCTTACAGAGCCTTTGGGAGCTCAGATGGCAGCTGCCAGGCTGCGTGCCACCTCAGGGGGCTGCAGGCACTGTTGCTCGCAGAGTGGGTTAGGGTGGCACGTTCCAAGAGCAGTTCTTGTGCTCATGGGCTATGTCTAGTGTGCTGGTTTTACTTTCAGATGAAATGTCGCACTGATGTAACCACGAGAATATGAAGTAATAGGAGATCCAGGCTGGTTGTCCTCTGGCAACAGCCTGAATGATTTGGATGCAAATTCATATTTGTGTTTTGGAAGGGGGTACACCTTTATGTGCCAGCATGCTGCAGCTGTTGGTCCTGCATGCCTTGCGACAATGTCAAAGTGGCTGATATGGGACAAAGAGGCTGCACACATTCATTCTCAGAAGGCCACAAATCACATATTATGAGGTAGAGGAAAATTTGTAAGCTGATGAGCAGCAACCATTCACGTTGCTAGAGGGAGAATTCTGTACTTGTGTCTGCAACATGGACTATCTTTAATGTAAATAGCTGAGCTCCAGGCGAGTTCTTGGGTATACAGAACGGCTGGCATTTCAGTCTGCTCCAAAGGTGGCTCTTATTCACAGCATTTGAAATGCAAAACACTGCCACCATCCTGCAGGTACTGTTCGCACTATCGCTGATACTCAGCAGCAGCAGTGAGGAATTACGTAGCTGAATTTTCCTAGGCTCTATGAGAATGAGGAAAGGGCTTGAAATTGCCTCTCATCACACAGCAAATTACACACAATAGTATGCAGGGGGAAGGAAGAAGGAGGAGACCTTCCATTACCCTGAACTGGAATTTTTCACTTGCTTCTCTATACTTCACCCCCTATATGTGTATCTCACTAAAACATGAAACTATTTGTTTTGCAGTTTTTTACTGTGTAGAAAATGCATACTCACAGAGTATCCAGAACTATTATATTGTGAAAGCACATAAAACATGTCTTTATCAGGAGAGGGCAGGGGAGGAGAGGGTTTGATTTAGAATTTTAGTTTGATATCTGAATGTTTATAAACGTCTTCTGAATGCACATCACAACTTGGCAATACAATCTGTCTCAGTGCAATCCCTTGGTAGTTTGTGGTATAAACAAGCAGAGTATCCCCTTTGCTGTGGGTGTGAAAGGCTCATGCCTTGGCAGATGAACTGAGAACTGTGACAGTGCACTCAGGGCTAACTGCAAGACCAATGTCACTCAGCACTGTCCTGCTTGCCATCAGACTTGGAAATGACTAACTGTCTCTTTTCACGTAGACCCTTTCCCTGGAGGCTGGTTGATGAAAGCTTTTGGTAAAAGTTTTGGAGGGCAAGTTAAAAAATCTCTCAGAAGAAGCCCCAGTATCCTGTTTAGAGTACAGATGTTGCCATTGTGGGAAAAGGGACCTTCGTCTTCTTCCTGATTGTACCTTTGCCAACATACTTTTGACATTGGATATTTAATTTGTCCCCACATACATCAGAAGATAACATTTAATAATAGCACTTTTAATTCTGGAGGAGCTCAAGGTTCTCCACGTGAGAAAGATGTGCCGTGCTTCTCCTTTTACAGACTGGGTAGTAGAAGTCCAAAGAAGTAAAGTAAATTGCCAAGATCCAGATTTATGATAAAATTGGAAAGAGAACAGGGCCAAACCTTGAGCTAGCCTCCAAATGAAAGAGTTTCCATGTTTTCAAACTCTGTGCAGGTTTTTTGTTGTGGGTTTTTTTTTTTTTTTTTAATTTGGTTACTTCCCAGTGTGTGTGTATTTGACACCATCTAGGGGAGTACATTTTGTGGGAGTTGGGTTTTGCTAGGCAATCCCACAAGTGCCAAAGGCACTTCTGCTCCCTGCATGGCCTATGCTTAAGTCAGTATGGATAATTTATGGCTTGCAGGTGGGAGAGCTGTGTCTGCTGTGTCCCATGGTCGTGGGGCAAAAAATAGATGGCAAAGATACAGATCCTGAAGGGAAGAGTGAGACAGGAATCATCTCAAGAAAGCTCAGGCTCCAACAGATGGGCCTCCTTTGGACAGTGCCTCTGCTGCACCTCCAGAGATTTGATTTTCCTAAAATATGGCAATAGAGGCAAATGAAATAGTGATGTCTGTCCCTCTGTAAACCAAATACAGTGGTGAATACTCTTGTACAGTGATCTTAAGTCTAACTAGACCTTCTATTCCTAACAGGCATCACTCATTAAAAGGTCATTTTTAAAAGGTAGGCAAAATAATGTAAATACCAAGAGTTAAGCATTGTGGATCATGCCAGAATGCTGAAGTGAGGGAAAGGACTGGAAAGGGATGGGCACTGACAGCTGGGCACTCTATGAGGGATTTTGAGGTATTTGAACTTTAAAACTGGCAGAATGGATGGCAGGAATGATTTAACATTTTATCATTAATTAAAGCCATATAAATTAATTTTTAAAATACTTTCTGAGAAGAACAAAGGATGAGAGAATAAATCTACGGGCTACCATTTTATCTATGTCACTGTGAGTCCAGCCCCATGTTCCTGCCAGTATGTGGAAGAATTTGCTTTAGTGGAGTGAAGGTTCATTTGAGAGCAGTTGCAGTGTGTGGGAAGAACATTTATTTAAACTCTGTGGGATTTTGAGAGTAACACTGGGAGAAGTACTCAGTGAAGCTCTCAGTAGCACTGTTCTGTGCAATATTCTGCCACGTTTGGGGCGTCACGTCTCTGCTTTGGAGTGGGGAAGGAGAGCTGTACAAACCAGCTGTGTGTGCAAGGGGAGGGCAGGTGGTCTTTGTTCAGCCAAGCCAAATGAAATGCATTCTGCAAATGTGCCGTAGGATAAGAATATACTCCTGCTTCAGCCCAGGAAGGACCTAGTGGCACATGTGTGAGAAGAAAAGATAAAGGGGGAAAAGAGCAGCCTTTCGTCAGAGAATTGCATTGCACCACAGTTTGACATAAATTCTGAAGGTGCAGATGATTTAATTCCAACATATGAAAAGAACCATTTCTTGAGATGTGGCACTTGCAGAAACTGTCAAAATGACAATGACTCATGATTCAGCTTGAGTGGAAGGACCCTCCTGAGCTGTGGGACAGGTGCTTCTACCCAAGCAGCTATTTCTCCTCCACTCTAACTTGCTGCTGTGTGCTGCAGTTGTTCCTAATTGACCAGCCTGCTGTTCTGTGGACACAGCTTCCCCAGGGACCGTCCAGGGCCAGGGCTTTCGCTGCTGGCACAGGAGGCTGGAGCTGTTGTTTCTGGTATGCACCACTGAGAGCAGTGCCCAAGCAGCAGCTCCTCAGGCTCGGTTGGAAGGTGTGACTAATGCAACACTGGGGTCTTACGAGACCAGCTGTATTATGTTTGCTTCTCAGAGGCTACAAAAGGACAGAGCTTTCTCTGTAACTATAGTACTATGTATGATAATACTATCCCTAAATATATATTGCATATTCCTGCCTCTTTTTATGTTGGAGAGACGTTTCGCCATTTTGTGGCTATTCTGCTGGTCCTATTTAAATAAGGCTGATATTTAAATAAAACTCTTAAACTTTTGAATAAAGTATGATTTATAATAAGCCTTCTATTACTAAAACATCAAGCAGTTGCAGTCTTTTATGTGTCCTTATTCCAACTGCTTACCCTTTCTGTGCTTTGATCAACTACATCTGGCAAGTCTTTAAAAAAACCCTGAAAGTTTCTGAGGAAATAAGGATGTTTCATCCTACAGGTTGGAAACCACACATTCCTGTTTGGAAATGTGCAATTATTACTTCAGTGAAAACCATTAGTCCCACAAAATTTGCCTATTTAATTTTTTTACTCACCTTTACCTCCAGAGTTCCTTACCCTCTGGCACAAGAATTAATGTGCCATGTCTGAGCTGAAGAACTGAAAAAATACAGTTTCCATTTCTGGTTTTTTGTTTGTTTGTTTGGGTTTGTTTGTTTGTTTGGTAGTTTTGTTTTTTTTTTTTTTTCCCAGCAGCCTTTTAACTTTAGCTAACTCATTCACCTTCATAAGAAGTATAGGAAGGATGGCAGGTTACCACCTGTGTGCAGTATCCAGTGTTAGTTTGGTTACTTTGAAAACTGCATTAGGAAAATAATGCTTCCTTTAGTAAACTCACTCATTGTTTACTTTGGGATAACTTTGTTAAAACTGGTGTTAGAGTTGAAGAAGAAACACCTGCCTAGAAGGTGAGGTCTAGTATTTATTTTTATTTTAGAATTACAGGTCTTTCATTTATGAAGACCTCATTACTTGAAAACACCAAGGAGGCCCTTGTGTCAGATAATTAACCTGTGACAATTTTGGAACATATGAATCCAATACAAAAACCAAATGGTGACAAGGAAATATTTTTTGAATCTGCAAGGTCCTCCTAGGATAGTTAGCTATGCTGATATTCATGTTTATATACCCACATGTCTTGGGACTGTGGCTGTCTCCAACTAGAGAGGAAAAGCAGTGTGACTCATGCTTGAGCATGTTGACAACTGTACCTAAAAGGTGAAGTCCTGCTACTCTTGCAAGGGAGTTGGTCTGAATCAACTCCAGATTTATGTGTGCAATAATTAGAGGTGGTAACTCAACTATTCTGTTTATTTCAGAAAGGAAAAGAAGTACATTTCCTCTACAACTTAGTGATTATGAAACAGTATTCTACTTACACTTTTCAGTGGGTTAAAACTTGTTGAGTGTCGCTTAAATGCATTCTTTGGCATAGAGAGTAAATAAGATAAATGTGAAAATCAGTCAGAAGCTCCACTCAACTCTTAGGAATTTAAGTACATTGGCATACACATGCCCTGGAAAACAAGTTTTCCTCGAGCTTTCAGAAGTATCATTTGAAGCTCCCCTGTGCCAGGACACTGAAGGATTTGTCTCACATGTGTAATGTGCAGAAAAGAGGGCTGAATTGGTTGCTGTGTTCCACTGACCACTTTGGAAAATGCAAGCCCTGATTATTTAGTTAGTTTGACAGAGTGTTTATACCATTTTATTGTGAAAACCTCTAGATATCAAGGACTTTCAAGCAGCAGTGCTCAGTTGGGTCCAGGGTACCTTAGGCTACTGCAGTCAAAACCTTACAAGTGAGTCTGCCCAAAACTGACAACACAATACTTCGGGTTTCTTCCTTTCTTTCCCCTCTGGACTTCTGAATCTTTAGGATTTGCTAATTTGTTTTGTGAGGTCTTACTGTAGCCACAGGGTCTAGGTTTGTTTTAAAGGAAGCCGAAATTCCTTGATGGTAAGTCCCTCCAAGAGCTGGATCGGACCCAGACCAGCGGCTGTCAGCAGAGGAACTGTCATTCCTCCGTCAGCCATACCTCTGGGAGACCATCGTGTCCCAGCTCCTGCTGTCCCCGCAGACACGACTGCCTTGAAAATTAAACAAACGAAGGGACTTCTGGTCCAATCCCTCTGGCTAAGCTCTCTCTCACCTTCTTCCCCTCTCAGGCGCCCTTCCTTTTTCGAAGGAGGGGGCCACCACAGCCGCGGCGCCTCGGGAGCGGGCGGGCTCGCCCCGTGCGGCAGGACCCGGAGCGCCCAGGGGCTGATCCGCCTGTGCGGGCTGGGGAGCAGCGGAGCGGCCGCGGTGCAGCGGGCAGCAGCAGCAGCACAAGCCCAAGCCCAAGCATGCCGGGCAGCGACACGGCGCTCGCCGTGGACAGGACGTACTCGGACCCGGAGCGGCACCGGCGCCGCAAGACGAGGGTAAGGCGTGTGAGAGGCGGCAGCGCTGGGGGCTTGGGTGCCGGGCTCTGAGAGGCAGCTGCCAACCTGCAGTACGTTCCCCGTGAGGTGGGCACGTTTGCTAGGCTGACGATCTAAAGGGAAGGTTTTTTCCTACGTGATTGTTTTATATGAATACTCTGAACACTTTTTGGTATAGGAAAATGAAATGAAACTGGATATTGACTTAATAGAAACCAGGTATATCCTCAATCGAAACTAGAGGGATCCAAGTGTAATAGAGAACTTACTCACCAGAGTCAACAGCGCTGATGATTTAATGCTGTGACTGTCTCGATCATAGTGGTGAATACTAGGGTTTGGTTGTGTTTCTCCAGGTTTGTTTAATAAACTCTGGAGCAGGTGATTGTATCTGGCAGCAGAGAAGTATTATGGTTCCTTTTATGAAGTTAAAAGAGGGCTGTGGCAGGAATGGAACTTGACAGTAAAAGTGCACCTGTGTGCTCCAGGGATAAAGTAAGAATATACTGTATATCCATGATGTATGGCTTTATGGAATAGTCTTTCTTATACTCTTCTGGCAAGTTCATCTTTCCTTATTTTTATGTTTTGTTCATATGTTATATATAAACATTAACATGTATAGGCAAAGCTTGGGATCCTTTCATGTATTCAGTGGTTTTTATGCTAAGTGTTCTGTTTATGAAGGAACTTGGCTTTCTAGTTTATAATTCTTACCTGAATGCTCAGCTCAAAGACATATAAAAAAGTGCCCCTTTCCTCCCTGTGCTGCAGGAAAGGTAAAAGGAGGTTGCTCTAGCTGACTTGAGATATTGGCAGAATTTCTTCTTTCTTTTCTATGCTGAGATCTTGCATCTGACGACAAATGAATTTTATGGTTTGAAGTGTAAGGATCAACACTTTGTGAGGAAAGATCTTTTCTAGGGGGTGACTGGGGTAAAGGTTTTGGGGGTTGGTGGTTGTATTTTCCTGTACTGCACATTAGCAGTATTTTCTGTCCCTCCAGCCCATTAATTGACAGTGATGAGAAGGAAAAGGTGTGATTCAGATTGCTTCAGAATAATGAAATATTTTAAAAACAGGTTACCTAGTACACTGTAGTGTTACTATTGGAGTCTACAGTACTCTTCACACTAAGGTGGATGAACATGCTAGTCATAATGGAGTTTAAAATGTTATGCTTTTCCTTTGTTTTTCTCAGTTGAAAATTGAACTGATTAGTTTTTCCTTCATTGATCTTGCTGTAAGAATAGTGTACTACCTAGCTAAGTGTGGCCATGGAGAAAAGTTCCACATCTTCATCATTTTTTGGCATATTTAAGAGTTAAACTCTACTCCTAGTAGTCTAGTTGCTTTGCTTAAATGCATAAAGCATCGTGGCTCATGCTGTGTTGCTTATTGTACTTGTGTATTGAATTTTTTAAAAAAATCTCATGTTTAAGGCACTTTTATAAAAGTATTGGTCTTCTGTCTGCTATTGGATTTCTTTTAATCAGAATTACTGTCTTCTTCCCTTTCTGTGACCATGAGAACTGGAAATACAACTCCGTACAAGTTTAGAGTTGTATGTAATTGTGATGCTCCACAGTCTGGACTTTACAAGTTGTGTCAGATATCACAGAACTTGTAATGTAATATTGCTAGGGATGGTAGCAGCATCTTGTATGTTCCAGATGATGGTAAGAACTTGCATTAAATCTATTTGTGCTTAGTCCAGACAAAATGGAATTTTTCCTGGGCAAATTGCCTGGGTAACTTCAACATTTCTCTTACTGCCTTAACCATGGGGGTAGAAATGGTCATGCACTGGAGCAGCAAGAACTGGTAGTATTATGTAGAAAAAAGCAAGAAAGTAGAATGTATTTTTTGTTTAGAGACTGAATAAAAATCATCAGAGCAGCTGAACTTAAAGCTGCCATTTCCAAATATGGGTGGACAAGAACAATGCAGGGCATGAGCACAACAATACAGAGCTGGTGGGGGTTCTCAGGGGCAGGCTAGGGAGACTTGCTGTGTGAAGAATGCCTTGGAGCTGGATTTGTTAGCAGGATAGGACGTGCTGTAGGCAGGGTGAGATCCATTTAATAAAGTCCGGGGAAAAGAGAAGTGTCAAAGTGGAAGCTGGATCTCCTAGTCTATATAACATAGCCTACCGAGTCCAGTTTTTAGGTGGGTGGGTTTTAAAGGAATTCTCCAGCCTATAGGTTACTACGTGTGTCTTTCAAGCCTGGCCAAGGATTTTTCTTATGAGAAAGTGACACCTTTTCTCTGGGCAGGCAAAATGACAGTTTCAAAATTGCTGTTGTATATGCTGTAGAAAGGTATCATTAAACTCAGTTTGCAGAAGTGCTAGAACAATTTACTGTGAACATAGCCTTTGGAGTTTGTAAATGGTAGAGTCTGAGAGGAAACAGATTTAAACATTTTTGCTGCAGCCAAAAAGCTTTTTCAATATATAGCAACAGGTCTGTTCAATACCTTCTTCTCTGAGGCCATTTGAAGTACAAGATATCGTGAGTTCTGCTAATAACTCTCTATATGTCACCTTTTGTGTGAAGTTCCCAGTGGCTGAGAGAAAATACTTTATTGAGGTATGGTGAGGTCATTCTTAACTTAGGAGAGTTACTGCTGCTGCTGAAGGCCAAATATTTTTAGGGAGAGGCTGTTCTCTCTTCCTTGGGTGTTCTCTTCCTTGGATGAATCACAAGAGAGGCCAGCTATGCTGTGCATGGCAGTACTGATTGGGGCATAAAACCACTATTACTTGAGGTATAATGGAATTAGTGCTTTACAGTTCTGCTTTTATGTAGTGGGTACAGATTCATAGCCATGTGGTTGCCTTAGTTCTGGAAAATCATCCATCTCCACATTTAAGAAGGGTGCCCTTCCAGGAGATCTTTCCTACCTCTCCTTGCCAGTAGTATCTGGTCACTATAATCTGGATTACTGCAACTCAGTCTGGTGGCGCAGGTGTAATCTGTGGACAATACAGCCATGCAAAATGTTTCTGGTCCTCTCTGCTAATGCCAGCTGCTTCAGCTTCACTGTGCTTAACATCTGCTACTAGCTGATTCCTGCAACACTTCAAATACAAATTTCTGAAAAACATTCAAAATCAGAGCCTAAGATATAAGGGAGGACAAGATTTGGGAACAGGAGTTGCATTTTTGGTTGTCATGAACAAAGTAGTGCTCTTGCTGGAATGTAGCTTGCATGACAGTTTAAAAAGTGTCATAGTGCTTTCTTAAGGGACTTGATTTTGCAGTAAGCATTGTGGAAGACTAGGATATTCAGATTCTGGCTGCACTCTATTTCTTGATCAGTAAGTCCATGCAGAGGTTTATGCAATTGCAGTAGTTAACATTCCTGATGCTCAAACTAGCCTGGCTATGCTAACTCATGCCTCATTGTGTTGACTTTTGCATCAAGAGCACTGTGTTGGGACTACCTTTCAAGGTTCTATTAGGGTCTGTTAAAGCCATCTTTTTTTTTTTAATTTTGTTTTTTTTTTTTTTTAATCTGCTGATCAGGACATTGCTTTTCACTCTAGATCTCTTACCCATTACTGAACAAAAACCCTCTGCATTTCATCAGGACTATAAATTGATACGTATGGCTATGTAGGAGAAAAACTCTTTTCCAGTACAACTAAAATACATGACTGCATCCCATCAAAAGTCTATGTAAATGTTTGCTTACTTTTGACAAGTACCAGATGCCTTAGAGAAAGAAACAGGAAGTCCCAACCGATTTCTTGCACTTTGGAGCCTATTCAGAACTTTATTAGTGGAGGACATACTTAGAGTTGTAAGAATTCTTCCTTTATTTCAAACAAACAAACAAACACAGAAACCTTACCTGGAACAGGTGTGGTTTATTTATTAATGAATGGAGAAGCTTAACTTCAATCTTCTTGTTTTTTCAGCCTTAGTGAGACAAGCAGCAGAATCAGTGTTTTTTTGGATGATTTAATTCTTTCATGATCACACATATAAAAAGCTTACACTAAAAAAAAAAATACAGGAATTCATTTGCTTTCTACTGATCAAAAAACATTCTGTGGAATGTCTCTTCTCATTTTGCATGTCTCTCTTATGATCCCTCCTATTCATCTTGTCATTCCCTTCTATAACCAAGGCAGACTTTAATAATCCCCCTTCATATGTGTGCCTTTCTAAGCCTCTAATCACTTTCATCATCTGTCCTTGAATTCCCTTTATTTCTTAAAATCTTTAGTAGGTTTAGAGGAAATGACATAAAAGAACCTAAAAGGATTAAAAACAAACAAATAAAAACTCTAAACGGAGTACCCCACCAAAGCAAACAAATCAAACAACAAAACTCCACCATTCTAATCAAAACAAAAAACCACTCCACCCACAGTTTTAGGATATGGGGATATTTAATCTCCTGGTGTTCTTTTAAATACAAAGATCACTGTAGAAGACATGCCTGTTCTGGGCTCTTGTAATCTGTAATCAAGCCTTCCAATATTTTGTGCTCAAAGACCTCAGGCACACTTTTCTTCACAGTTCCCTCGGGTTTGGACATAAGATGAAAATAATTTGGTGAGACAGAATTTTGCTAGGACCTCCAAGCTTTGTTTTTAAATCCACAGTGTAATTAGAAATGTGTGAAAACTGTCAAAGGGTAAGCCTGCATGATGCAGGGATATCGGAAATAGAAGAGAGAAGCCATAATTATAATATGAACCCAAAAAGACTGATTAGTTTGTTAGAACTGAAGAAAAGCTTGATTTGTTCATTTAAAACAGTGAACATGTTTTGATTGTTTAGAACTGTTTAAAAAAACTTCTTACTTTTTTATTCCCTAGTGCCAGGAAGGAATATTAGGAAGTTTTTAAAGTTGGTGTCTTTTTCCTTTGAGTTTTGGGATTAAATACACCTAAAAGCTAAAGGGTGATGTTAGGTCAAATGAAACAAAAGGGGAAGTTGTTTCTGTACAGTTTAGGAAAGCATTGCTGTACTCCCTGATCCTGTAAGGTGAACCTCTTTGGTAGATTTGTAAGCTATAAAGGTTGCGTTCTCACTCAATTCATCTTTTCCCTAACCCAAAAAGACTTCTTTTAAACAAGAAGTAGAATGGGGGATGCATCTTCTTTTTAAGGTTTAAACTGATTTTAAGTTTGGAATTTATAATGCCAAACTTTTATAATTTTTGGTTTCCACCAGGAAAATTCACGTCTCTGAAGACTGTATAGTCTTCTTTCCTTTGCTGTACTGTTGATCCATCCTCAGTGGAGGGTATTGCTTACAGGACTGGGGAATTCTTACCACCTTTTAAATGTTAGGCTTATGTATAAAAATAAAAGTCACTGGGAAGAAATTGCCAACCTTCTGAATTGCTTTTCTTTTGAAGGACATGTAATTGTTCTTCTGTCAACAGTGATGCTGGGGGATGGCAGGAGCTGTAGATCCCTGGCTTGCTTATTGTCATCATCTCCTTAGGTAAGGCTTTCACTAGGCACCACCTGGCATGAGGTCCGCACAGAGGCTGAGCCTTCAAGGTTTTGGTGGATTTGATACCTAATATTGTCCAAGCTAAAAAGATTCCTGCTGCACATTGTCCCATTTTAGTTCTTTTGGGAACATTAATGAGTGTGCAGCTTTCATCTTCACCCCCACAGTGAGTATGGTTTTGGGAAAGACTTGTGTGGGAGGGGAATTTCTATGTAGTGCTGGGGAATGGTGGAGTATAATTCTCCCTTTTCACTTATGTATCCAGTGGAGAAACTTTACAAAAGAGCATTGCAGTATTTACTACTGAAAGTTTTCTGTTCTTCCCTTAGTCTGAAAGAGGGAGAAATAATATGCAAAGCCAAAAATAAACCAGCTGATCTGAAGCCTTCACATATGGGACCAAATATGAACTGGAATGTCTTGAACCTTACCAGACAGTCAGCAAGGGAGAACTTCTCTGAAGCATTTTTTTATATCATCATACATAATCTAAGCTTTACTTTAGGGATAGGGAGGAGAGTGGAGGGATGTCTCTACCGGATAAGGTATAAAGAATACCTACAAATTGTGAACTGTGATGCTGTTACTGTAGAAAGCTGAAATGGGGCTCTTTGTTTTCAAAAACATTACAGAAATGTTTAATATTAAGAGCTTGCTTACTTCATTATTGTTCTGTTTAGGGGTTACAACTGGATAAAATTCCAGAGAGCAGAAATTTTCAAAACCACTGATACTAATATTTTCTTACCTCTGTATTGGACACTGTATTTCAATGGGCCTTTGATATAAAGTATTTAGCATCAATTCTTGATAATTCTCAGTTAACCTTTACTATAGTAGGCATCTTTTCCTTGGCTTTTCCTATTTGTGTGCAGTTTAGGTAACAGTTGCCTTCCTTTGCAAATACTTGTTTCAGTAGCTCTGGATGAAGAAGTTGTGCTGGGGATGTGAAGAATTGACACTGTGCTATTGAATAAAAATGAAAATGTGATTCAGGTAGTGCTGAATTAGTTGGAAACTTTTGATTAACATCAGGAGCCTGTGGAACCAATCTGAGATGAATTAAAACAGACTTATGGAAAATTCTCTGTATATTAAGTGTTCTTTACAGGCTGGTTGATGCTGCTTCCAGTTCATATTACAGTCTCCTTCAGCTTAAACCAGCATGGTGTAGGTGGGTTTTTTTGTTTTTGCTTTGTAAATAAATGCTCTTGTAGCGGGTTTGGCTAAAAATGTATGGAAACCTGTTTAGTTTCCTGGCGAAGATTGTGATAAAAAGAGCAAACACTGTGCATCTCAGGACTGCAGCAGTTAAACACCTTAGCTATGTAATGTGATTTTTTTTGTTGTTTTTGTTAAAGTTAATAGAAGTATGGCTTTCAGAAAGCCTACTGTATGATTGACTTCTCAAGCACTAAATAAGGGGGGGTTTTTGATTGACTTGCTCCTCCTGTTTAAAGCAAGCCTTTTCAGATGAAGCACTATGATGAAAGTTGGTGTTTTAAAGATAGGGAGGACTGCAATGCTCTGGAGTCAGCTTGTGTATACAAGAGATGTTGATTTATAATGTTAGAAAAAGCATTAAGCAGAGCTAGTGGAAGTATAAGTCTTCCATTCTTAAATAAACCAACCAAACCTGATATTGCCTACCACCACCTAGAAAGTAACACAGGTTACAGGAAATGTGAGCAGTCAGGGTTTTGGGATATGTGGATTATTAGTTTTTAAATATAAGGGAATTTCTAAGTGGGCTTTAAGTGCTAGACTACAAGAATTACTGTTACAGGAAGAGAAGCCTTGTTAGGGTAAGCTGAGGTAGCAAGTTTCTCTGGTTTTACAGCATTCTCTCCCTTTATTCCAAGTTATTCCAGTACATGTAATACAGAAATTAGAATTCAGCTACTGCTCATTGTTCAAATGCAAAATGATATAAATATGCAGAAAATGTGCTGCTTTATACCAGCATGTCTGTACAGGTGAGTGATGAACAAAGATCAAACTGACAGAGCAATTACAACAGACTCTTAACATTTTTCTAATTCAGGGCAGTACAGCTTAGTGTGCCAAGGACTTGCTAAGATTCACTGCTTCACTTAGTGTCCTGACTTCCTAGGAAATTAATGTGTATGAAACAGGAGCTGGCTGTGGGACTCCATTGACCTTTGACTGTGTTTTAGATTACTGCAGACAAGACGCTTTGGTTGAAGGTTTCAAGGACAGGAGAAAGCTTGGGAACCTAATAGGATCAAACCCAGTACTAGTCTGAAAGAGACATTTAGTTTTAGAAAAATTGAATGAACAGGTCCTTTTTAGTAAGAGTTGCCTAGGTCAGGTGTGAGGACCCTTCTAACTCAAGAAAGACCAAAGGTGACTTGACTGTTCACTCATTCACAGCTGCTTCTCCAGTCTGCAGCACTGCAGGGTGCTGCCTTCACCCTGACAGCTGCTCAGAGCTGTCTTGTACCAAGTCCATTAGGAGCACCTAGCTTGGGACTCCTTCACCCTTCCTGTGGTCATACTGTGCTTACAGATACTGCACCCCTCCCTGTGCCAAGCCCCCTCCCTGTACCGGGGCTGAAGAGAGGGGGCAGTGTGAGTGTGACTGGGCAGCTCTCAGCAGCTTCTGGGCATGTTCAGGGCAATAGCAAGGAATGGAGAAGATAGCAGGGAAACATGATGAAGAGAGGGATAGAGGTGGGACTTCATGTGCTGAGCCTAAAATGGAGTCATTGGCCAGAATAGAGCCTCCTCCAAAGACCAGGTGTAATTTTCTTTCTCCCCTTCTTTAGTCCACACA
This sequence comes from Rhipidura dahli, assembly GCA_013399225.1. Taxonomy (NCBI): domain Eukaryota; kingdom Metazoa; phylum Chordata; class Aves; order Passeriformes; family Rhipiduridae; genus Rhipidura; species Rhipidura dahli. The sequence goes on along the minus strand of VXAC01002802.1, from coordinate 871,265 downwards.
GATGACTTGAAAATAAAATGTTTCAGTATTTGGTGTTACTCCAGCTACTGATGCATGTGCATAATATGGAATTGTGTGGCCCTTACTGTGTTAGGAATCTTTGTTTTACCAGAGGTTTTGACAGAAATAACACTATCCTGTGTCATGGTTGTCCCTCATATGTTTTGCCAGAAGAGCAAAATGTCTCTTCACTTTATCAGATTTGTAATTTCTTCTCCCATCTCTGCCCAGGGAAAGAAGCTATCTTTGTTCATTCCTCTGTCCTGCCATACCTTAAGGAAGAAATCTGGCTACATCTTGTCACCTGTATCCAGTCCTTTTTTGGAGCAAATTACACAGTTTTACCTTGATGAACAAAATAAGAATTACGTCCTTCTCCTAAAATAAGAGTTTAAGGGATATTCTTAGTAGTCTTTTTTAAAGCCAGATAGTAAATGTCAGCAGGCTGATTCAAGCTGCCAGGCTTCTGGTCTGCTAAAATGGGCCCACAGAAGGTTTACAGGGAGTTTGCCATACCCCCATGTTTTTGTCCTGGTCAGCTTTTTGTGCAGATCTCTACAGTGGAACCCTTTCTTCACATGTGACCTGGTGCAATGGGTGACTGAGGCCCTTCTCATAGCCAGCATCATCACAAGCAGGTGTTGCTGGTTCTGGGGAGGGCCTATGATCTGTACAAGAGTTACACTCCTTCTGTCATGTGCAAGGGGTTTGAATGTAGCAGGATTTTGTCCCAGAGGCATGGGAAGGCTGGGCATGAGAGAGAGAGTAAAAGCATTTCTAAACAAGACCTGAGGAAGATTTAAGAAAAGGGGAATAGTGAAGACAATGAAGTTTGATGATCAGTGAGAGCTTCTCCTCTGGTTGCCAGAATTTCTGAGACTGTCCTTGTTGGCTCTTGCATGTTTTCCTATAAACTGTGTAGATGTGGTTATGAGTAATTTCTCTTGGGAAGCACCAAGGAGCATTACTGCCTGTAAGAGCTAGATGCTTATTGCTACTCATAAAAGGAAATGTGCCATTGTCAGGTAATTCCTTTGTGTCTTTCCAATGTTAACTCCTACGGTATCTTCTCTCGAGCACAAAGAGGGATCCTATTGAGCAAATCTTCCATTGCTGATATTAAAAAAACTGGTTTCAATGCAATTCTACCTGAGGGACATCACTGTGTCTTGCAGGATGAATTTAATGTGCACCCATAGTTTTTCTGAGCTTTTTTTCCCTACCTCCAAGGAACTCTATTTCTCCTTTTTCACCAAGTAACTGGAAGGTCCTGAATAGCAGCTGAATTCAGAAGGATGAGTAAGACAGGACCTATGACCTAACAAATCTTGATCTGGAAATGATAGAGTGGACTCTCTGGTGACAGTCATAAAACTTGACATCAAGCTTTGGTTTATGTCTGTTGATGCTGGAAGCTATGATTTTTTGGGGGCTTGGGAAGCTGGGCTTTGAGTGCAGGAGCTTACAAATTGTTCTTTCAAACGGTGTATGTTGCCACTTTTCATGCATACTTTAGGTGGGATTTCGTGGTTTTTAGTGACTATGTATATTACACTGCAGCCTATGTGCAAACTGCTCTTTAATTTTGAAGAACTCCTCTTGCAATGAAGATACACCCACTTGTGGTGCCTTGGAACAAATAGCCTAGGCCTTGTTTGAGTTATTCTTGTTTGAACTTGAGAGAGTCAGCTAGAACAATCTCTGTGTGTACTGTGCCATTATGCGGTGTGGCACTTAATGTCAGAGAAGGCTGAAGTTCAGTGATTTCCTTGAAGAGAATCTATGTTTTGAGATGAAGTTGAGAGCAGTGGTGACAGGTACAGCCTCGGGCTCTGGTGACATGGGTTCAGGCTACTGTGACAGTTCCCAGCCCTTCTGTAATCGTGGGAGTCATTTAACCTCTCTGAAAAGAATGTGGATTCTCCCAGCATGCACAGGGGAGGGGATAAATACTGTGAAGGGTACATATTTCAGAATCATTAGCCATCCAAGTGGATACTTCAAGGAAAAAACTCCTGTTACTAATTTTTTGGGCTTCTAAAAGTATACAGTGGATGCATGCTCCCACTTTCTACATCAGGCAGCTTTTAATACTGTCTGCCATCGGTTCTTCTTCCCCTCAAGCTGTGTAAGTCTTGTGTAACTGTTTGAAATTGGGCATTTTCTCTAAAGCCAGTTGTGCACCCTTTTTAGTCGAGACTGGGAAAGCACTTGCAGTGATCTGTCTAATCTCTGTTCATTTTGAAGAAGCTCAGACTACATCACATAAAGCTGCATACCTGAAGCTGGGCAAGACTAAATCTGGCCTAAATAGCTGTGGCAATGAATATTGCAAACACTGCATAAAAGATGCAAGTTTCACTATTTTTCATGCATTATAGAACTAGATGTACGTACTTAATATTGAGACATCTGTGCCAAATTACTCTTGAGTGGGACTTAAAGTTCTTTTTATTAGGCAGAAAAACAAAAGAATTTTCTGGCTCTCTCTCGTACATAGTGCATTCTTAATATTACTGATTCTTCATTTCACTTATGAATGATTGTTTTAGAAAAACTTAAAAAAACCCCAACACTGTCTTTATGCCAGCTTTCCCATTATGCAAAAAAATCGTTGGTCTCTTGTTGTTCTGAAATTTGGCAGTACAAGATGTTGCCTTTCCTTTCCCATTGCTTTTTTATATATAAAGGAAGAAAGGTGAAAAAATACCAATATGTGACTTGGAAAGAAGGAGAGGAATCTTAAATTTACCTTATTGTTACTGCAAGGATGTCTGATTTTAGGAAAAGAAGGGCCTATGATTATTTTGTAGACTCCCTTGTAAGATGGCTTTAAAATGTCTGTTGTGGTTTGATCCCCCAAGCCCCAGGCAGCCACTTGCCCATTCCCCCACCAGTGGGACTGGGGAGAGAACTGGAAGGGTAAAAGGTGAAAAACTCATGGGTTGAGATAAGGACAGTTCAATAGGGAAAGCAAAAACCACACAAGCAAAGCAAAACAAGGAATTAATTAACTTTTTCCAGCTGACAGATAAGTGCTCAGCCATCTTCAGGAGAGCCCCACCAGTTACTTAGGAAGACAAATGCCATCACTCTGAATGTCTCCCCCCTTCTTTCCTCTTCCCCCCAGTTTATATAGTGAGTATGATGCCATGTGGAATGGAATATCCCTGTGGTCAGCTGGGGACAGCTGTCCTTGCTGTGTCTCCTTCCAAATTCTCGTGCAACCCCAGCCTCGCTGCCAGTACAAAAATCAGAAAAGGCCTTGGCTCTGTGTGAGCTCTGCTCAGCAATGACAAAAACATCTCTATATTATCAACCCTGTGTTCAGCACAAATCCAAAACACAACCCCATACCAGCCACTCGGAAGAAAATTAACTCTACCTCAGCCAAAACCAGTCACATAGAGTTGAATTCACTTTATTTATATCCCCTGCACATTTCAATAAGCCTTAATTTCTATTTTTAAGAGGAAATCTTTCTCTCTGATTTCATCCAACATAATTTGCTAATTTTAGGGGTGTGAACTCCTAGAGTTTTAGTGAGACAAAATTTTAATAGCTGTGTCTGAGTTCTTACTTGAAATTTATCACTCTGTGTTTCTATGTAGGGCCAAATATGTTGCTTATGATGTGGCTGTTTTGGTGACTAACCAGGCTGATGGACCCATAAATACATACTTTAGTGAAGATAAGGTTAGTGAATTGGAAATGGAAAGAAATTCTCCTCCCAGTTTGATTTTGATCAGTCTCATGTCTTAACATACTGAACCATTGTATCAGTGTGTTTTAAAGCTGCAGAGAGGCTTGGAAATATTTTATTTGAACTGAGCTTCTGATTCCAGTGCAAGGAGCAGTGAACTTTCCATATATTTTACTGGCCAACCCGTGGAGCGATGTCTTTAATTCCTATAGTAATCACTCTTTGCTAAATTTGGGGAAGCCTTGATTTTAGAGTGTAGTGATTTGTACCATTCACTGCTGTTATTAACATACTGTCAAGATTCAGTTCTGAGGCTTCTGTGATAAACTTGCATTGTTCTCTAAATGTTTTTTCTTCCTGGAGCAGACAGATCCAGTTGTCATTATCTTTGCAACAGCAATAAGATTCAGGAGACTGTCATGTTAACAAAGGTACAAAGTGTTGTCCATTCAACAGCTCATTTCCAAACACAAAAACCCCTCAGCATTATCACAACACCTGTGCTTGTTTCTTTGAATGGTGAATGCTCCTTAGTATTCCTTAGGCTAACACTATGCTCGGCTTTCTTCTGTCAGCATTACAACCACCATAGGCAATTCAATTTATGAGACTTCTAGCTAAAATTGTGGTGTTACATGCACGAGTAGAATCCATTTAGCCACTGAAATACTAATGGTTTGAATAAAAATAATTAATACATATTACTATTGTAATTCACCCTGGCCATTAAATCCCAAAAGAGGATATGTCCTGAGCCAATAGCAATGGTAGCTCACAGATGAACAATTATTAACAGTGACTTCCTTATCTTCATAGCCCTTACCTCTGTTGTGCCATTTTCATCCTTTCATAATGATGTTGATAAACTACAATATCTGTACAAGTTTCCCCAGAGATGGAAAACTGCAGGGACTGGTATGAAATGTAGAGAAAAAGAATAGCATTTCATGTATTTCACATGGTGTAATTTTGCAGTATTTTTTTCCCACAAACAAAACATTGGAGGAAAAGGTTAGTCAGATTTTCTAAGATAAATAGAGTATTCATCCTTCCATTCTATTTGTGCTCATTTTTGTAGAAGGGAAATAAATGTTGCATACAAATAAAACATGGAGAGGGTATAAATATTTTATATGCTTGTAATGTATGTCAGCTATGTGCCAATAACAGGGAGGAACAGTTGGGTGTAGAAGAGAAAGATCTAACTGCAGGTAAATAGAGTAAATCAAGATAAAATTTTTATTCATGGTAAATTTCAAATTACTCTCTAAACTTGAGGAACAGTAAAATTACATTACTCCTTTGCAAAGGAAGCCTGTTAAGTTTATGAATGTAATTTCAATGTTAGGAGCAAGGAATTTCCTTAAATCCTTTGCTTCTCTCCTGGAAATTATTTTACATGTTTCCTGAGGCTTTTTTATAATTTGTATTTGTCTAAGTGAATTATATTCTGCTTAGCAAATATGACAGAAGAGTAGAGGCTTCAAAGGTAATGAGCCCAGACATGTTGTGAAAATTATTTTCGTGTGTCCTCACCAGGCACCTATCCATTCTCACAGGAAGTCAGAGACAATTTTCCTGTTACCCACTTGCTGGCATGCTGATCCACCAGCAGGCAGATAGTTTAAGACTACCCAGAGAATATGCTTTCTTGCCCATTTTTTGGGCCAGAAAGGTTTTGCAAGGAACTGTTGAAATTGAAGCCATTAGAAAGGACAATTAAAGACACTGGAGCAAGCAGAAAATGCTCTATAGCATCTTGGGGGCATAAAAGAATCTGAGGGGTGGGGAGGAGATCTAGGAAGATGCTGCTGGTGTTGTTGCTTTAGGAAATAACTCTAAGGTCCATGTGTTCCCACATATCCTTTTTTTCCCCCTGAACTAATGCTTCTGCTGGATTGTGAGGGATTATAAAGCAGACTGTCCCTGCTTCTTCTTCTCTAGCAATTCACATGTGTCCAAGGGAATACAGCAATTGTTCTGTTCTGCTGTTCAAGCTGAGCTAAGGCTCAAATCTCTCAGTAGTGCCTTTTCAGCCACTGATCAGGTGTAATGTGTGCCCTCTGATCACAGAATCATAGACTGCCTTGGCTTGGAAGGGACCTTGAAGATCACCCACTTCCAGCCCTCCTGCCATGGGCAGGGAACCTTTCAGTAGCCCAGGTTGCTCAAAGCCCTGTGCAGCCTGGCCTTAAAGTGCCTGATGGTGTTTATGTCTGTGCCATGGAGCTCTGCCACTAAAGGCAGCTTTGTGCTCTAATTTGAATGAAGCTTCCTTTTCATCAGTGAAGGGATGAATTAAAAGAAGTATTTTAATAATGAAAACTCAAATAATGATCTTCCCAAAGTGCATAGGTGAAGGTGTTCCAGCACATTCAGTGTCTCATGTTGAAGTGTAGAGAGAAAGAGCATTCCTTAGGAACATTGGGAAGGCAATTTTGCTATGAATATAATAACCCAACCAACTCTTGTGCTTTTAGGAGCAAGCAGGTGGCCAGAGAAATCAGTGTGAGGGAAGCACTGTAGATGCCTTCAGAATGAGATGGTGTGCCTTTGGGAAGGCATAACACGTCAAGTGAAGGAGCAGATATTGACAGCAGACCACTTTGTTCTGGTGTGGTGCTTGGTGTTACCCAAAGTACTTCCTGCCACAACTGATGTGCAGGATTAATCCTGTATCCACTCCATTCTGATGTTCCTCTCTTCTTATCATGCCATTGCTCTCATCATTGAGAACAAGAGCTGTAGGTGTTTGTGTGGATGAACATAGACTACGTCTTTGAAACTGTAGCTGGATTAGTTCCTTTCTTTTTTTTTTCGTTTTGTCTTTTTGACTATTTCCATAGTTATTTGCTTTTGACCATTTCCATAGCATTTGTTATTTGAAACTAAAATAATAGTATTGAGTTTTAACCTGCTGTTGGACTTGATTTTTTCCATCCATGTTTCATGAGTTAATTTAAGATTCACAGAAGACTAGTGGTAACTAAATTTGAGCATATGCTTCATGAGGTAGGGGGATACATGGAAAATGCTTGTCAGTCTATATTTTAAATTCTCTCTACAAGAATGCAATGTATTCATTGCTGTCTAGTGATTTGTTTGATTTGGGCTTTTTTCCTGCCAGTAGATGCACTTAATTCTGTTTGACAGTGTTTCAGTGTCTTCAGGTGCATAATACAGTGATGCTCCTGATAATTTTTTTGAGAATCTGGATTCATACATGCTTGTCAATACAAATAGCAGTTGATGTTGGTCAAATATTTGAAATTCCTTTCTGCACTGCTTAGCTGCCACACAGTGTGGAAGAATGGTTTTTACTAAGGTACCTCTGGTTGCTGCTTCTGAAATGCTTGATCTAGAGGTGTTGACAGAGCTCTGGGATTTTCAATATGCTTCATTCCTGTGCATGACATTAATACTTCATTTTCATGAGCACTAAAGCAATAAATTTAAGATTTTGCTTTGTAAAAAATTTAAGATTTTGCTTTTTTTTTGGAATGGATTGTTGTGTGTCTTACCAAGTGTTAAGTGTTTTAACAGCTTGCCTTTACTTTGTGTGTTTTCAATAAAAAAATAAAATACAGCTTAATAAATGCTGAACTTCGCTGCATACAAGGCTGGATACTGCAGGTAATTCTGTAGCTCTGGTTCAGTTTTTGCTTGCCAAACTTTAGACATCCATATTAAGATTCATAACCAGAAGAACTGAAGCTGCAGTTGCATAAAGAAGTCTTCATTTCTTTCCAAGACTTTCCTATTAATTTTTCCAGTATAGAGCAGCATTGTCCAATAAGATGTACCAAAGGACGTAACCTATTTTGTGTGGTTACTTGCTGTCCTCTGTCTGGTTGATGAAACTCTCTTTCATGAGTATATTTAATAGAAAAAATTAAAATCAGTAGAGTTGTGAAAGAATCTGAAGTGCTCAACCAGAACTGTTAAAATTGTAACCAGCAGCTTGAGGTTCTTAAATAGGTAAATATACACAGAGGATCTCAGCCATTCCAGGCTGTCACAGCTGGATTTCAAGCTAGAATGCCACCACCTGTCTTCAGTGCTGAATTATTCAGGTATATAAGCCAGTTCAGTATACCTCGACTTAGATGACATTGATTCTGTTACGTGTTTGCTGAAGATGTAAGAACAATGTATGGAAAGCAGGTTGTGCCTGCAGTCCATTTAAATGCTCTGGCTTGCATGCAGGACCATTTTCCAGGTTATTGTTGTCAATATTAAGTAGTTAGGGATGTTTTCTGGATAAGCTCCATTCTGATCATGGCTGGTGGGGGAACCATTACAGCACAGTTTTTACTCTTTTAGTGGGAGAGATGTGTGACTTGGACGCTGCTGATTAATAATGTACTGAAAAAATGGTCCAAAGTAATTTTTCTCCAGGAATAGGACAAAAACTAGACTTGTGTCATGGAAGTACTGCCACATGAGTAAGATGCTGTTGGACAAAGGAAAAGAGTCTGTTGGAGACCTTGAGTATTCCCTGCCATCTTATTTGCTAAGTTCCATGGGAACCTGCATTTCTGAGGTGTGGATACCGACTGAGGCCTCTGTGCCTCCTGAGGCAGGTTGGCCCCACCACTATAGGGGATCAGGGCAGCAAGTTCACTGCTGAAGAATGACAAAAGCAAGTCCAAGAATGCAAGGCAACATGCTAGTGTGCCTTCCTGCAGTTCTTCAAAACACATCTGTGGTATGAGAACAGCTTTCCCCTGCCTGGAGCGTGTCCTCGATCTCTTACTATCTTTTGTAATCTCTTCATAAATCTTGTGGTCCCGGGGCCCTAATTCTTCAGGAGAGGCAGAGGAATGTCATTGTTTTAGTTGTCAGTTTGGTGGTTGGGATGTATTGAAGCTGTGAGTTTGAACATGTCTTAGGCTGAAGAGAGCCTAGAATCCAGCTGTTAGTTTCTTGATGGACAGTCCTGTCTGATAAGTAAACAGACTTTCCCCATGCCTTTTGCTTGAAGGCATATATGACTGAACATGTAATTCATCTGTGATTAAGTATTTCTTCCCCACTGATTCCTGCAGTGAAGTCATGCTATATTTTGCATCTGAATTGATTCACCTGGCAAGGGATTGTGTATCAGTGCCCTCATTAACAGACTATTATGGAGTCACTGCAAAGGAATCTCTGGAGGAAAAGAACAAATTCTTCAGGAAAACACATTTAAAGTATGTGAAATAAAGGAAAAAGAAATCAGGAAATGTGAATCAGAGCTAAGTGCATCTTGCTTGGCAATGTGACGTTTGTTTTAGTACAAAGCCTTCAGACTACCTGCGTTAGTTCTCTTGTAAGTTGTTTAGAATCATAGCTCTGTTTCAATCAGCTAAAAATGCTTTTGAAGTATTACTTACCATCTTTCCAATCTTTGTTATTTGAGTGGCACAAAAGAGAAACAAAAAACACGTTGGTAATTCTTTTCATTATATAGGTATCCCAGTGCTTCTATTTATTCTGTTAATTACTGTAAACTTAAAAAAAATTTAAAAGTTTGACTAAAAGAAAGGGAAGTATATTTTATAGTACAATTGCAATAATGTCCCTATCCTGCAATACCTATAGCATGGTGCAGTGGTAACTTAAAGCAGATGTTGTTTTTGCTTGATAGGTATGTGGCAGCCTGGATAGCCTCAAAAGCAGATTGTATCTGACAATAATTTAGCACTTAGGCCTTCAGTACTAACACGTCTGTGTTTGTTTGGGTTTTGTTTGTTTTGGTTTTTAAGATGATCCTTTTCATACTTTTTTGTGCTTCTGAGAGGTGAAGGCACATACATAAGATCTTAGAGAGGAAAGTTTCTTCCAGGCTTGTGAGGACTGCTGAGCATCCATGTTCCATGGCTTTTGGAGGTGCTTGTTCTGCTTTTGCATTGGCTCATATATTGCAGCTGCATTGCATTGCTGCAGTTAACTTACTTTTAGACTCCTAGAGCTGCTGTTGCTTTCCTTGTAAAGTTGTGTATCCTAAAGAGTATCTTTACATTTGATAAGGCATCTTCTCAGAGACTGAGAATGACCCCCTAGAAAGATTGTGCTTGAATAGCGAGATTTTCTTCAAATTTCCCAGTGTGAATGGATAGTGATTTGATTTACAGGAAATTGTACCACTAGTGAGAAATTACATGGTTCTGTTAGAAAGTTAGATCCTAGCTTCAAAACCCCTTATCTCTGAGGTGAGAAAAATCTAAATTGAGTCAAGAAATTTTTGGGAGTAGGTAGGTCCTACAGAAGTTCTGGGTGACAGGAAGGTACTCACCTATTACAAGGTAATGGTAATAGAAAAGTGGGAGAAGTGACAGAAGAAACTGAGATCTGAAGAGTTTACAAAAAAGTGTAGAGAGATAGAGGAAGAGGGTGAAGGGGGAAAGCCTGAGCTCGTGTGAGGCAAAAACTCACATTAGCTTCTGCTCGCATGAATAAAATGCAAAAGGTTTTGTTTAGCCAATAAGCTGTGATTTGAAGCAAAGTCCCTGTATGTGGCATACTCTCATCCTTCAAGAAGGAGCAGAACAGGTCCTGCAGTGTCCTCCCTGATCTTAACTCTTAGAAAAATTCCAGCCCTTCCTGCTTCACCCAAAATAGTGCCTAGTTCAGCTTGCACCTATCAAAGTGGCTGCCATCATCACTCATGGATGCCAGCCATGTCATGGATAAGGTACAGTGAAGACATAAGAGCCTAGGTTATGATTTTTAGGTGGCAGAATCACTATGTGCAAGGTGTTAGATTCCTGTGGTATCAGACTGGGGATGAAATTCCACCTGAAGTAGCTGCAGGAGCTATGTGGCATCTAAATGTGAGCATAGATCGAGTGTCTGTGGTTGTCAAAGACACACTTTATTTATTTATTTATGGCTTAACATGAGTCCTTGGGTGTTTCAGCATGGAAGCAGTTGTGGAACTTTCTCTTCTGTAGACAGGTGATCACGAAATCTTCATCTTAAGAATTTCTGCTGAATTTGACTCTCTCCCCACCCCAAAAGCATGTTCAGGAGACAACACTGACCAAAAAGGAAATAAGTAAATCATGTTTTAATACTTAGAACTCATAATCGGTTTGAAGTAACAATGTGATGATTTGGTTTTGTTATTTTCATCTCTAGCTCATATTGCCTGTCAGTGTGTCTACATGCTTTGGGAGTGGGGAGAGAGTCAGATTCCTGTGGAATAGCTCATTGAATACATCTGGCATGACTATCTCAATGCAGGCTTTGAGATACAGTTTGTCACTGCAGCTTCTCTTGCAACTAATAGAGTTTTTGTAGGATTTGCTTTTCTGCAGATCAGAAGTACAGCTCAAATCATTGTGGCAGGTTTTGCCAGAGACAGGTAGCTAGAACTACCAGTTGTAACTTTTAAATTCCCCTAAGAACAATGGGAATTCTTCAAAAGGTGATCATAGACTCAAAATGCCCCAGCTCTGAAAATATTACTCTAAAAATATTTTGCCCTTGCTAGACTTGTTCACTGTAAGGGATACTGGCAGGCTGCCAAGTCTGTGGGAGTGCTTTTATGTACATTCATATGCAGCAGTCTCTTAGAAGACCAGTCTGTTAGTGAATCTACTGAATCCCTGACATTGTCTTTGAGTTACACTGTGATATTTTGTCTGGCAGCAAGATAACTGCTTCTAGTTGGGTGTCAGCATTCAAGGCAGTAACACAATTTCCCTGCTTGTTGCTACGTGCAGTGAAACTGTATACTGTCTGAAACAATGCTCTTTCCAGTAAGTACTTCCAGGATAATTCCTTTCCTTTCCCTACAGATAACAGTAAAACTTTAGGAAACTTGTGGTCAGTTCCAACACAAGTTTCATACATTAGATAATAAAATACCACAATATTGTGACATTTTAAGCATAGTAAGAACTCCTCTTATCTGTTACTTTATGTGACCCAGAAGCCATATAGGGAACTTGAAAAAGCAGTCTTAAAATGGCATAAAATTTTTATTATACCACATCATAAGTGTCTTCAGTTATTTACGTGCTGCTAACCCCCAACCCCAGCTCTGCACTCTAAACAAGAAAGCACTCACAGCATTGTGCATGAATCTTTTAAGACCCATATTGTGAAGTTAGTACCAGAAACTAAGCATCACTTTCATCACACTAAAGGGAGTAAACCAGCTCTTCATTGAAAAGCTAAATAAATGACAAACCACTGTTTTTACTAGTCTATTTTCAGTCTATTTTACTAGTCTATTTTTAATTACTTTTAGTAGTATTTTTAACTTTCCAATATGCTTATGAGTTGTTACATGGATATACTACACTACAGCAGTCCCAGTACCTGTGGCTACAGATCTGAAAATGAACATGTATCTGGTTTTATTTTGATGAAACTTTGGCTTTCAGCTAGCAAACAGCCCTTAGAGGCTTTTTCAATACCTTATATCATATAGCTTTCAGACTATATGACTATTGTCGAAGTATTGTTAAATTATGCAGAACATAACACCTGGTGCATTTATTTCTGTACCGACCTTTACTTTTATAACACTCTTGTTAAAGCAGTAAATGAACAAGAAAGACAATAAAAAGCACGTAAAAAGCCTACAGACCAAATGGGATGAATAATGAAGTACGTCACTTTAATCCATTAAGTTAAAATGTTGCAGTGTTTCCTGGTTAGTACCAGAAGCATAGGTAGGGACAGACTTAAAGTCGGAATTTGGAGAGCAACTCGGTAAAAGATGTGATTTGCTCTTTCCATTGTGGGAGGTCAGAGTTCCTTATAGTCATATTTGCATGGAAGGTTTTTGTCCAGTGCAAATCACTGCAATTCACTGACATTTCCCAAAGCATTTAATAAATATATGCATAGCTAAAGACTTCCTCTCTAGCTGAAACAAAATAAAAGACATTCAGGCCATTTTGAGCTGCTGAGAAGTTAGGTAATTTTGGTTTTAGCTTACCACCTGCTTTTTTATCTCCCCTCAAACTTTTGTTTTCTTATAAATAGTGTTAAGTCTAGAGAAGCTAATTTTTAAGATAAACTTCTGCCCTTTTTATGTGTTTCTTCTACTTGCTTACCTGCAGGCAGACTGCTTTGATTGTACCAAGAGCTAGCAGGCATAAGCTGAAGTAGCTTCCATTGCAGTTTGTGTTTTAATTTCTTGGAGTGATTTGTGTGTTTCTCAAACCTGTCAAGTAACTGACTACAGAAAGTGAGAGTATTTGTCAGTCTGTTTCTTTAGGAAGAGAGTCTGGAAAATGATTTTTAAACATGTAACACAGTACAGAATGTTAACTCACTGTGTGTAATTAGACTAACATCATTTGGCATAATGTCACAAAGGGCATGTTTTTGAGAGTTTAGTGATGGATATAGATCTTCATCTGTCTGTTGAAACCTCTAAAAATTGGATTTATTAATGGTGCTTTATTTAGGTTAAAATCATTCTGAGCATATGACCAAGAGACATAAAGGGAAAAAACACTTGGACAGTTTTCTAATGCCTTGATCAAAATGAGCACTGTGGTTTGGGTTTTGCTTTGCTTTTCCAGTGCCGTGGAATCAGGTCTCTTGTGTTGAATGTTAGGCTGTTTACGACAGGATTCTGGAGCCTGTAGCCAAGCACAGCTCCCTGCTCAGGTACAGAGCTCTGGCTCAGTGCAGAGCCAGTAACCATGGTTAGACTCCAAGGACAGCATGACTCTTATCTGCTTCCTTTCCCACTGAACTCTGCTTTGTTCCTTTTTATCTGTGCTGTTGCTATGACTGAATATGGTAATATGCTTATAAGTCTTTTACATCAAACCATGTGATAAAGCATATCCTCTTGACTGTCTGAATAGAGGCTTAAGAGAGGGGGAAAAAGAATCAATTTAGAAAGTTCAAAGGAGAGGGAGAGAGGCAGGCAGGCAGACCCGGAGCAGAATATTGATTTCAGTTTTATTCTAATCAAATCATATTGGTGAATAGACCTCTAACATCACCACAACTCTAAAAATAGAAAACTCTAATGAGTTTAATATGTAGGAACTGGCATTAAGAGTAAATTGGCAACTAGCATTTATGTCTGTGCTTCTGAGAAACCCTGTACATTTAGCTTTAATGTAAGATCAACACATGCCATTTTCTGTTGATAATTTTTTTAAAACACTCTGAATTAAGATTACAAGCTGCTTTAAAAAGACCATCAGGTTTATTGTTGTAATTATCGTCATATTGTTATATTATGGTGTAATAAAATTATATGGGGAACTTCTGTATCCTGCTTTAAATAGCTCTCTTGTGCTCTAATGGCCAAAGGACATGGGGAACAAACTTACTTAGGTTGGGCAGCCTGTTGCTTCATACGAAAAATTTACAAGGAGAGGGGAGCAACAGTTTGACCATGGCAGTGGCTTGAGAGAGGCTCTCCCAGTTCCCTGTGCTTAGGTAAGAGAGAGACAGTGGCTTTCAACAAGCTGAAAATAACTCCTAAAAATGCTTTGAAACATCTACTGTTTTCATACACTTGGTACAGAAGCTGATGGGTGAGCTCTGTGACTCAGTTTGCGGGACATGTAAGTCATGGATGGTGAGTGTGTGACAACTTGACCTAGCAGAAAAGCAATAGCCTTAGCTCCTGTTCCAGAAATGCTGCCCTGGTCTAGCTATTATGGATTACAGCTGTATAAGAATCTGAAGTACCTATGTGCTTGATGAAGTTTTTGTTAGATATTATATGAGTAACTTCTGTTACCATCTCTGCTTAGATCATATAAATAGCTTTGTGTTTCTTTATTGCACATGAAGCTTGCCAGCAGTGCGAAAGAGATTCTTGAGTAAAATAGAGGTGTGTATTAATACCTGTCTTGAAGATGGTGGAGTTTATCTTATGTATCTATAGCAGCTGACTTACCCATCATTGTGGATTTAATAATGGATGTTACTGAAGATTCAGCAAATTCCATTCTGTTTTAAGATTGTATTTTATTAATTAAGCAATGTTATCAGTTGTTGTGTCAAGTATCTGTTCAAATTGAAATGTACGGATTCCATAAAATCATGTGCTTTACAGTTCACGGGATCCAGAATGAACATTTGTTGTTTGTGTGATATATAAAGTATCAATATTACTTAAAAAGAAAAACTGTTCTGGGATACTCTTAAGAGCCTTATAGGAGATACATGAAATTAAGCTCTATTAGTGCACAGATTGGCAATTTCTGTAATCTTGGCTATTTCCCTAGCAGGTAAAATATATTGCAGCTAAAGAACATGATCAAACTGATTTAAAATCAAAAGATGCAGTTGCTAGTGGTAGTGGAGCAAAGGCAAAAAGAGGAAAGACATAAGAAAGAAAAATGTACAAACTAAGAGTATGAAAAGCACATAATTGTTCATGTAGATACTATTTCTGTAGCAAGCTGTACTTGTTTTTATTTATGTAAAGGTAACTGTACTACTATATTCTAATGACAATAATGAAGTTTCCTCTTCCAAAAAACATCAGTGGTTCTCAATGAGATGAACTGACAAGTTTTGTTTTTAGAGTCTAAATTGTGGCATCTGACCATATAAACATCTTGGTCAACTAAAACACTCTGAAATTCAATCATGTTTCAACAAATGTTATTTGAAGAATAATTTTATAATTTCCTAAGAGACATTATCCCCATGAAACATTTTTAGTATTGCCCTATTCAATTAAATAAATTATCCCTGTGACACCATCACATCCTTTGGAGTAATAAGATGAAACACCTAAGAAAATGATGCTGAGATCCAAATTACATTGTGACTCTAAAAGCGTTATGATGGTTTTAATCTGCTCTGTCCTCCTAGGCAGAGTTTGAACAAAATCAAAAAACCTCAGGGCCCTGAATATGAAGGATATGAGTCTAAAACCCTTATCAAAAGGCAAGAAATGGCAGCAGAAGCAATACAGGCTGCAAAGCTATCTTTGCTTGCCACTTTCTTATGTGAGTCTTACTGTTGCGGGTACATCATTGGGATTGCCTTTTCAGCCCTGCTGTCTTCTGTGATAGGCCTTGACCAGACCTGTGCCAAATTGAATTCAATTTTGCATAAACATATTAATGAAGCAAAGAAGTTACATAAAGTTGGTCTATAATATTTTATATGTCTTCTCAATTACAACAGATAGCAGGTAAGATAAGCAGGTTTCATTTTCCTGCATAAAATTATTTTTATATAAGCAACATGGTTTTAACCAATTAAGAAATATCAAATTGAAAACAATTTTTCCTACTGGATCTATTATGTTCCAAGTAATTTAATGTGCTGTGCAACTGTACAGTTTCTGAGCACTTTCCATTAGCCTGCTAAACAAAGTCACTACTGTTTCTTGCCTGTGCTTCTCATCTTGCAGTCCTGCTTTTGAGAATGGCTTTTGTGTTGGATGGCAGAGAGAAAGGAGCGGGGGTTTTGTTTGGTTTTAGATTGGTTTATTTATTTAGTTTATAAGCACTGAATTTATGACTAAAATTTTATGCATAATACACATTCTCCTGTGTATTTACACTACATGAGAAGTTCACCAAATGTGCCCTGTAGTTAAGAGTAGAGTGCAGTGAGCTTTGTAATGAGCTTTTAGAATCAGCAGGACTTCCTTCTGCTGGAGCTTATTCTACCCTTGACATTTTACTTCTGGCAAAACAGAAATAAATGTATTTTCAGTTTGCAAACATCTCTTAGGGGAAAAGTCTGCTTTCACTTGCTACTACTAGCATAGCAAAACATAATGGTTTGCTACACAGGCATCTTCAAAATGACATCAGAGGATTTGTGCCAGACTGTAAAAATTTAGTGAATCCTCATTAATGGAGTTGTTAAAAAATAGTTTCTATCTGTAAAACTTTTTAAAATTTAGCACTTTTGTCATGAGTAATATGGTGATATAAGATTAATAATTTAACCTAGTTTATTTTCCAAAATCATCTGAATTGCTTTCTCTAAACTCTTTCAGTTTAATAAAACTCACTGGGGAAGTGTGTTCTCAGAATAGGAATATTTTTAAGACTAGATAAAAATTTTACTGTAGGGTTTTATTTCTCACTAATTGGGTGAATGTCATTGGTTTTCTTTTCAGTTAGACAAGCCTTTTGCATTTTGGGTTTTTGATTAATAGATGTTATTTACTCATGGAACTCCTTTACAATAGAGGTTCTTTTATGGGTTGAGATATTTGTGTGATATGTATTAGTATTTGAAGTGTATGGTGTATACAAAAATTTGAAAGGAAAAATGGAGTTTAAAGATGACTCATGACAAATAGTGGGTTATTTTAATTCTGTAAAATTGATACAACAGTCTTAGCTGAACTTTGTTCAGAGAGAATAGACTGACAGAAAGTTTCTTATACTTTTTAAAAAGATGAACCTCCAACCTCTTATAGGAGTGATTCCTGCTAGTATTAGCTCATAAACATTGAAAAAGATTATATGAGAGACTTCAACATTGTGTGCAGACACAGAAAATGTTTCTAGAGGGTGCACAAAGTAATGGCTGAAGTACTGCTTAGATGTAGTGTTATAATGTGCACATGGAGCCTCTTTAAAGAGGAGGATTCAGGGACATGTGCTTGTAGAGGCATACTCATCTTCATTAAGTGTGCTCTTTGGGTCTTTTTACTGGAAATAATGGAAAGCAACACTTGTGGCCCACTTTAATGGCATAGTCACAGCAGCAGAAAATGCATTTCAAAACAATGCTTTTCAAAACAATGTTATTTATATTAACTTGGGGGACAACATTTCATTTTCTTCCAAGAGGAAGATATGTAAAGAGTATTACCTGAGCAGGATACTGTGGTTCTGCTGCCTAGTGCTTTATATTGCCCCTTCAGTGAAAAGAAAGGAAAATATTTTTGCTACTTTAAAAATAAATTTAAATAAGAAAATACATTAAAGTTGTAGTGTTGTGATCCACAGGAAGTTAAATCCGTTGACTCTGCAGAGGATTCTGGTTCTTAATGCACTGCAGTTAGGATGTTTCCTCCAGAGTTAAGTCAGGACAGTGTTAATCAGTTGTGTATAGTGGCTTAACATACCATTATTGTAGCAGTGGTTTTGAATAATAAATGACCTGCATTATATGCATCAAATTTTAATTGTCTTTATTTTGCCCAATGAAATGAGGGTTTTTTAAACAAAACCAGTTTTTTAATAAAACTTTTCATCTCTCCTTTCTTTTCTGAACTTCTTTCTTCTTTTTTTGTTTTTTTGGGGGATTTTTTTGTTTCTTTCAGTTTGTGTTGATCATGAAGTATGGCCAAAGTTTTTGATTTTTGGTGGCTCAGTCTTCCTGCAGTTCTCTGCCTTTGGGATTATTTGTGGTTTGGTTACAAATACAAGCCTTGGATATCAGGTGTGGAGCAAAAACGTGCACTTATATGTGTAATGTGGAAAATAGTGAAAGTGTACTTGTGTATATACATAATGAAGGTTTGATAAAATAAAGCTGCATTGTCAGGAGATGTACTGGTTATGGTGGAGAGGTAAATAAGCTGCTTAGTCATGTAATGTAGTAAAGCAGACCCTGTCTTTTGATTAAACCTTTATATTAAAAAATGAACTTAAACTCCTGGGTGTAGGCAGAACGGCTGATGTAACAGTCATGTATTTTTGAGATTTGACTTTATCAGCCCAGCATGGAGAGATGCAGGGCAGGGGGAAAAGGAAGAAGCAAGCAGGCTCCTTTAAGTAAGCAAGTCAGTTCACGTACAGGACAAGATGTGATTGTTTACATGCGCAGGATGTGCTGCTACAGCACTAACGCAAATGAAAAGATCTCTGCCTGATGGAGCTATTGTTCTCGTTTATAAACGGAAGTTTTGCCATGGTTTAAACAAACAAAATCCCCCAGTCTTGAGTCTTTTGCCTGCGATGGCCAGTCTGTATGGATTTAGAGTGTTTTGTCTCTCAGTGGTAGTACTTTCAAAATTCCCTGCTATTGTAAAGCCTTAATGTTCCTGCTACAAAATAGGTTTTATGTAATGTTGCCAGCTCAAAGCAATAAAAAGTCACGAATTAGACTAAAGTCAGCATTGAGCTGTGGGGTTGATTTTTGTAGGTCTTTAAATTACATATTTAAATTTTTCCTAAAGATGTATTTGTCTGGGGGCAAGGAGGACCTGGTTGGTTGTTGACTGTTAAGTTAGATGTGAGAATTATTTCTATGTAACTGAGGGCAAGAAACTATCATACTATTTCCTGGAATTCTCTTCTATGATTGTTCAGGTCCAGGAGCTGGGATTTCAGAAAACGCTCAGACTATCTGAATAGCAATGAAATCAGGAGTTGACTGTGAAACAGAAAGAACCAGGTGGAGGGAGAAGGTGACCTGCTGCACCTTTATCAGTGTGGAATAGTTTGTAATGAGAAGTTAGACAATGCAGTGGTATGAAGGAAAGCACACTAAATCACACTCTAAATCACTCACTAAATCTCTGGTGAGAGATCAGAAGCATATGCTGTAACTATGAGAAATGATTAGTCATAGCAGGTATGTGGCTGGCTTTTTATCAAATTCTCATTCATGAAAAAGGATTTAGTAATTGAAAATGTGTAGCAGGCTGACTTTTCACAGAATGTTTCACAGTAGTCTGGAAAATTTCATTATTGCCATCTATTCAGACATCTTTAGAAAAAGAAAGCTTATTACTGAATGGGAGGAGAAGAAAAATCCATAAAAGCTGGGAAGGGGGAAGGGAGAGCACTTGTTAGAAACACTAAAAGTAAACTGAACAATTAATCTAGAAGGGATACAGAATGCCTGGCATCAGTCTTCAAAAATATGTCACCCTCCTTGTTCCAGAGTGGTAGTACCTCAGGGGATTGGTGTCAGGGGAAGCTTTCCTTCATGGGGAGCAGGAACGCAGGCCTCTCGTAAGCACGGCTCAGTGGAACCACCCATCCAGCACCCGGGGCTCCCAAGCGTTTCCTTAGGCTGCTGTGCAAACCTGGCACAGAAGGAACATGCACATAAGTTACATTTAATTTGATTTGAGTTAGGAGAAGGTATTTTGTTGACTTGTTTTAAATTAATGGTGCTTATCTAAAGAGGAGGACTGATCTGAAGCAAAATAGTTAACCAAGGGGTGTGGAATCTACCTTTTATCTGCTTAAGAAACTTAAGCATAGTAAATGTGAGTATCAGTTCATCACTATATATTTTTCCCTAGCCGGGACAGTGATTTTTGTTCTTTTTTTCTTCACATGACAGCTGGACAGTGAATGGAAAGTAACTTGCTTACTTTTATAGAGGCATGCTGTTTTCAATTTTCAGTGTGTAGGCACAGAAGTTGTTTGTATTGGAACCAGTTTGCTTATGTCAGTTTTGTGCTGCTGAAAAACTTGGAACAGGACTGAGTGTGAGTTGTGACACCAGAGACTTTTCAGTAGATGTTCTTGGGTTTTGAAGGAGCTGGTGTTACCAGTGAAGCAGAAAACTGCCTCTTCCCCCCATTGTTCTCTTCTCCCACTGGTCTAATCTGAAATAATACCATATCTAAATACTTATTTACACACAAGCTGTGACCTAGAAAATGTGGCCTTTGTTCAGTCCTTTAAATAGAAATTAGAGAAAAGGTTCTTTCTGGGATACTTCTGTTTTGAACTGAGCATGTCTGTAGGATTTGAGGCAAATCAGCGTTGGTGTGAACTTTACTGTTTGGGGCACAGGTTGTACATGAATATTTGGCCTTGACCAGGTTAGACCAAGAGAATAAAAGCTGTCTTTCTAGTCACACCAGAACTTCAGTGCATGTACCTTCTTTGCAAATGCTTTCTACAGAGCTTGTTTTATAGCATTTTCAACTTCGGGTGTTATTTTTAATTTTGGGGTTTTTTTTAAAACTAAATTTGCAAGTACATGTACCTCTTTCTTGACTGTGCTTACAGTCTCAACTCTGTGGTGCTAATGAATTAAAAGGGAGAGAAAGACTGGCATTCAGACTGACCCTCAGAAGGACTTGATTCAACATCTGACATCTTGCCTAGTATGCTTAGTAGTTTAGTCTATATCTGAGATCTTGCCGAAGTTGCTTAGTAGAACAAGTGAATTTTTGTAATTACCAGATCATGTTGACATAGTGCAGAAAATTTGCAAAAGGATTCAAATCTCTACAGCCTGCTGTGCCCCTGTATGTTGCCTTACTCATGGGATGGCCTTGAAGTTTCCCAGCCTTTGAACAGTGAAGAGCAGATACCTGCCAAAGGGACCTGGGATTATCTTTGACTCCTACCCGGAATAAACACCTAATGAGTGTTAGTGAGATGCCTTACAGCTTCAATGTTTTTTTGAGGGGAGGTAAGGAGTTAATAGGTAATAGAAAAATGTTGATGATAGAAGAAACACCTTCAGTTATTTAACTCCATCAGGATCTTCTATTACCCCTGTAAAGCGTAGAAACAATGTTTGCTGACTCCCTCAATTCCCATATATTCTGAACCCTCTGCATGATTATTAGCATGATATTCTGAGTGTACGTACTTCTAGATAATACTATTAAGCAGCTCTGTAAAAAAAACATGAGCAGAAGGTGTTTTGCTGTAACATAATGTACAAAAATGTTGGGGGCTGATTTATGTTTTATGATGATTTAGCTCTATTTTAAGGCTTCCATGCAGGATTCTTATGTGGAATTTAGAAGGAACAGTGAACTTGAAAGAGATGCTAAAACTCTCTTCCCAAATACATTCCTGCTTTGAAATATACTGAAAACATATTAAAACCCGCTCTGCATGCTCTTTTACCCATTGGAACACCTGTGTTTCTGGCATATGCATATTTCTTGATAACAAGAGAATTGCTCTTGATGATTTTTGTTTCTATTGCCAAATTCTAAAAGCTTTAAAGCTGCCTTAATCCTATTTTGTATGCTCCTTATGGGATTCTGTTTCTAAGCATTCATCAGAGACTTTTCAAGACAGACTTAAATTGTCATCATAAGCTTTTGTTTAGGTTGCACAGCTACAACTGGTGATGGTAATGAGGTTGTTCAGAGAAAGAAAAGGAAGGAAACACCTGTAAACTGAGCCTATTTAAATAAGGGGATTGTTTTGTGTCCTCATGGTTGGTTTCTGTTAGTGAGGCAACCCAAAGGTGTGAGCTTTCTGGAGCCTGATGCATATATATGCATCTGCCTTGTAAATGCTTTTTTTTTCCTCTATGCTTTTTAAAGGTATTTTTTAAAAGAGCATAAAAGAAATCTATGACCTAAAGAGTAGAGTTCAGTTTGATAGCTAAATATAGGTGGTTTATTATTACTTGTTGATAGTGGAGAGCCATTGACACAGTCAGTGGAACACGGGAAGTGATTCATATGAGCAGCCATGGGATGTGGGTTGCACTAGGGTGGGCTGCCTGCTCTGTGCTCTATTCACTATGGATTTTTTCTCCCAGATGGATCCCACCCAGGATCTTTGGGGAAGAAATAACCTTCTGGGTCTGCTTTGTATTTTCCAACCAGAGGATACACTGGCCAATCTCTACAGGACATTAAACATGATCTTCTCAACTGTTCAGCAGATCCTGTCCGTATGGAATCCCTTTCCAACAGTCTTGCCTGTGGCATTGGGGCACGTGGGTCCTTATGTGCTCTGGGCTCCTTGATAGCACGGCCTGCAAGTCTGACCTTTGTGCTGCTTTTGCAGGCAGTAAATGAAGAAACATGTGCATCATTATGATGCCAATGCAATCCTTATCCTTGCTTCTGTGATTGGGTTTTCAAATCATTCTTGTGCCTTGAATGCTTCTTTATGGCTGGCAGTCTACCTATTACCCAGCCCTCCACTTTACATGGAAGACAGAAAGTAAATCTGCCAATTCATGTGCAGTGAAGGGTTCCTAGCAATGCCCCTGTGTTCACTGCACCAAGCAGTGATTTTGCCGTCCCTTTGGAAGCTCTGGACTTTGGCTTGGGATGGGTTGCATGAATAGGGTGGTCATGCAGCTGGAGATCTGCTTAGGTCCTTGGTAAAAGGGGGACTGGGGCTTTATCTCTGGGAGTTACCTATCTAGTCATCTGTGATGCCAGGCTCTGACACAGGCCAGGGAGCCTGAATTGCTTTACTCAAATCACTGTTCTTAAAAGCTCATATTTCAGCAGCACAAATCACCATTAGTTCTCAATTGGCTTGTAGCAAAGTGTGTATGTGAACTGCTCAGTGGTCTCTCTCCAAGCCCCAGTTTTCTTTTTTCAGGCTAACATCAGCTATGGCTATCCCAGTACCACATGCAAACTGGTTTTTTCCCTTTCTTTTTCTAGAAGACAGATCAAGGGCATGTGTCCAGTATTTCCTCAGACTGTGGGCTAGTGCTTTGTCTTCCTGGTGGTACCACATGTCTCAGGACTGTTGCTTCTCATCTACAGCTAATGCCCAGCCCCCTATTAATTACCATAGTAGGAGAGATGTATGATGATTCCTTTTTCTTAAAGTGCTTCTCACTTTCAAAAGATGGCTGATCCATTTTAACTATTGCGGCTGCTACTATAGGTAAATATATTTTTATTTTGGCAACCACAATGGAAATCTTAAAAAAATAAAATATAAATCTAAAAAAACGCCAATCTCTCAACGACTTCTTTATTATTAACAGCCTGATGGCCCTGTCAGGTGCTGGTGACCCAGGAGTCACAGAAGGAGCAATGGCGCAGATGGAATTCATCATTTCTTCCCACAGCATAGCTGGAAGAGCCCTCACACAGTTTGAAGGAGATGTGCATTCAGTCTCCTGCACTGGGAGGATTTCAGCCTGCATCCCAGGAGAGGGCACTAGTCCCTGCAGGGATGAGGAAGCATCTCAGACTCTTCCTGGCAGTCTTGTGCTCAGTATAAAGAACAGGGCATTCGATACAGCAGGAAGTGAAGATGAGACTTGCAGCAAGAAGGATTTGGGGTAGGATCTGAAGATGGAAGTCTGATGTCTTGGAGTAGCATTAGTGCTGGTCTAATAAAAATTTATAAAGCAATCACAAATGGATCTTTGCAAGACTGTTCTACCTCATCAAGGTGGAAGAAAGGTGATAGGCCACTTGTCTAGAGGTACCTGACTCCTCCACTGTCTGCTTGCTTCTGATTTAAAATAACCAAACCAAAACCCCAAAAAAACCCTAAAACCCACAAAACCCAACCAACCAATCCCCCACCAAAAAAAAGAGATAACTCCACCCCATGCCACAGCCCCCTCCCCACCAAAAATGTATTACATCAGCAGAGGATTTCAAGAGCCTCTGTTGCTTGACCCAGGCTTGCAGCATGATGGCAGAGGACCATGCCATTTTGTCCAAATACAATCAGACAGAAAAATATGTTGGGTATGGCTCTTTTGTACCCTTAGTGAGCTCTCAATCCAGTAAGTAAAAAACCCTACTGCTAGCAGTGCTTCGAGAATTTAAACACAATTCTTTTCTAAACTTTACTGAATTTGAACTGACTCTGTGATTGGTTTTATTCATGTCAGGAGCAGATTTGCCACACGCTAACAGATTTCCTTGTGTCCAAAAGCACGGCAGCATTCAGCAGATGTATTCCTTCAATGCTATTGTTCTTTTTATCTCTATTGCTGTTGTGACCTTGAAGTTTCAGGAAAGCAGAGAAGGCTGACCAATAAAGAGTCCAGTGAGGGAGAGGACATAAGGGAAAAGGGATCTGGTTTGGGCTTGTATCCAATTATTACAATACATTTTTAGACTATTTTTTACTAAGGAAGTAAACACTTACTGCTGTGTAAAGGTTAGATATAGACCCACCCATTCTTGGAAGTTATGTACAGCTTGTCCTGAGTGACATCAGTAATGGATCTGTTTTGTGTGTGTATACAATTCTGTGACTAATTACAGTATAAGTTTGTGCCAAAGATTGTTAAAAAGTGTTTTAGGTTGTTTCAAGAAACTCTTGTTTTATACTGAGCACTTGGAGAGGACCTAATGGAGAAGGGAACTGGTTTGGGCTTGTATCCATTTATTACAATACATTTTTAGACTATTTTCTATAAGGAAAATAATATAAAGTAGTAGAGATGATCTTGTTCCTGAGATGGTGAGATCCAGATTTACAGGTGTGTTACCCCCTCTGTATTTATAACCCAAAGTAGTAAGACAGAGTAGTTCTCCTGATCAAGCTGTGCACGATGCATGTTATTAACAGTAGGACACCTTATCTGATTACTGCGCTTGAATTTTAAGGGCAATACAAAAATCCTTGAGTGAATTTCCAGGAAACCTGCCAAAACTGTACAAAGATGGGAAAACAAACCTTACAACAATACTTAATGATGGGCTTATGGTTTTTTACTCAAGAAGAAGATTGAATGGTAATCACTGGACATGCACACATAGGTCTGGCTGCATGATCTTCAGTATTATACATAATAATAAACACTGTAGTTAGAAATCAAACTTTTAACATAGTACCTCAGTCATTTTGAAGAAAAGAGTAGTTAAAGCATTTCACAAATGCATCTCTAAGAGATATTTTAATATAGCTTTTGCCTTGTCTCTGCAATGGTCTTGCCTGAGCAATTGTATTGGTGCCCTGTGGTATTAAAGCTCTGAAAGCCCATTATGGCTAGAGCATTTGTTAAGCAGTCTCTACAGACATGACATTGTGGCAGCTGCAATGAAATGAACTTTCTTTGCCACACAGACTAAACCAAGATGATAATAGGGATGAAGCTATTTTGTTTAGAGCATTCTTCTCCTGCCTCCCCCATAACTTTGACTTTATATAAGGAAACACTTTTTAATGTTTTGTGTCAGACTATCTTGCCCTTCTGTTGAGAAAGATGAATGATCTGTTGCCTGTCAGTGTTGTGACTGAGTTGCCTAATTGTTTATGTTGTGCTTCCAGAGAGCATTTAAGGTGTACAGATCCTATACTTGACTGAATGCAATTTTCTTTCCTGAGTTTCTTCCTGTAAATCCCACTCAGTGAACCTCCTATTAAAACGGAATTAGCACAGCAGATCAAGTTGCTGAGCACCTTCCTCAAGCTGGAAAGTCAAATACAGGCCAGTCCTTTTTCTATGCTCTCTGCTTTGAAAAACAGCAGTTGCTTCCAGTTTGCAGCATACACTGAATTTCCAAGAGCTTTCAGGTAGTTTTCCAAAAACTTTGAATTGTGAGAGGAATTTTAATGGGATGTATCAAAAAAAGCGTTAAACCTGGGAAAGTATACTGAACAGTATAGCACTGCTGTAGAGGGAAAAATCTACTTGCATCTCCATTGATGTTTGACCACTTCTAAGAGAAAAAGCTGAATGATTATCAGCCATGGTCTCTTTGAAACTCTTAATAATAAACAATATATTTAGGAACCTTTTCTAACTAGGTGTTATTTTGTGGAAAACTGTAAGGGATTCTGAAAAGCTTACTTCTGAAAAGTACACTTGAATAATTTTCTCTCTAATTCATCTTGACGGTATTTTAAGAGAGACAAGCAGTTCCTTGGACTGTTTATTACCCTGTGGAAGTCAAGAAAATTGCTGCTTAATTTCAAAGAAAAGTTTTTTACGCTTTGCTAAAATAAGCTACTTTATACTGTGTACTTGATATAATTATATGTGGAAAAGAAAACTGGATGTTTGATTTTAAAAAATAGAATTCAAATTCCATTTACCTCGTTTTCTTTTCTCTCAAGGTGGAAAGACATGACATGAATACCCTGAGTTTACCACTTAACATCCGCCGTGGAGGTTCTGATACCAACCTGAACTTTGATGTACCAGATGGCGTCCTAGAGTTTCACAAAGTCAAACTCAATGCAGATAGCTTGAAACAGAAAATCCTCAAGGTTACAGAGCAAATCAAGGTTGAACAAACAGCTCGAGATGGAAACGTGGCTGAGTATTTGAAACTGGTAAACAGCGCAGACAAGCAACAGGCTGGGCGCATTAAGCAAGTCTTTGAGAAAAAGAACCAGAAATCTGCCCACTCCATTGCCCAGCTGCAGAAGAAATTGGAACAGTATCACAAAAAGCTCAAGGATATTGAACAAAATGGATCTTCCAAAGCTACCAAGGATACTTCCAAAGATAACTTGAAAGATGTTCAACATGGAAAGTCTCGTACCACTGGGCATGGAACAGAGAGCAGCAAGTCGGGTGTGCCGGGTGTATCTTTGACACCACCTGTCTTTGTTTTCAGCAAGTCTAGAGAGTTTGCCAACCTGATCCGAAACAAATTTGGTAGTGCAGACAACATTGCTCATCTCAAAAATACCTTGGATGAATTTCGGCCAGAATCGAGTTCTAGAACCTATGGGGGGAGTGCCACCATTGTTGCCAAATCAAAATATGTTAGTGATGATGAATGTTCAAGTGGGACCTCTGGATCAGCAGACAGCAATGGGAATACTTCCTTTAGTCCTGCTGTGGCAAGTACCCTGGACAGCCAAGGAAAGCTTTCCATGATTTTGGAGGAATTAAGGGAAATCAAGGAGACACAATCCCAATTAGCTGATGACATTGAGAATTTAAAAACCCAATTTAAAAGAGACTATGGCTTTATTTCTCAGATGCTACAAGAAGAAAGATATAGGTATTTTCTTTTTACTGTTCTCTTGAAAAGACTTTTGAATGGGTATAGAAACTATTTGGAAAGTGTAAATGTGTGTGTGTGAGAGAGATTTCAGAAGCATGAGGAAAAATTAATTCCAATCAGTGTCTGGTACCAACATGTTTAATTCCTTCCAATGACTGAAAACAGAATACACATAGAATATTAATATTTCTTATACAATAGTGTAGTGTCCTTTGCCTTTTTTCAAAGGCCAATCAGAAAACTCTCTCCTCTGTCATACTTTTAATGTGAATTATTTGAATACTGCATATAGGAAATGCCAATGATTTTATAACTGGTGGAAGGATTCTCAACTAATGTGACTCAAATAATCTAATCAGTCTGTGGTGTAGCAGAACTAACTTACAGCTGATAAACATACCCTTGACTCCTGAGTACCTTGTCCAAATACTTCTCACACACACTGCTACCTGGTGGATGCCATGTCACCTTGTACCCTGGTGTAACACACAGCTGTGAGATGCAGTTTTAAGTGCTGTAGCACAACATCATCTTGCATTTGTTACTTGACAATTGATTCCTTTATCATCCACTGTGAGAAGTGGACAATATGTTCTATAGAGGGCTTGCACTTGCTGTAGCTATATTCCATTTTTCCTATGGCTTATTAAAGTGACAGTCAATTCTTGAAGTCTTTACTATGCCAGTGAGCAAAATCTCTGTATGAAGGGCAATATTTCATGTTTCCCTTGCTATAGTTCTTGAAATATGAGGAAAGTCTTGACATCAGATGGTAATATAGGGAGGAAAGAACAATGAAAATGGCCTACTGAACTCATGACTTGGTTTCAGGAGAAGACAGAGTGGCCTTTTCTGACAGCTCACTGCCAGTAAAATTTCAAGCCTCCTGCCACCCATTTCTAGACAATTTTGCCTCCATCATTTTTGTGCTTACTGCAGTGTCTGCCTGTTTGTGTGTTAAATCAAGTGACAAACTCACTAAAAAAATTCTTGTTTCCTGATGATTGACTTGAACTGGTTTATCATGCAGAGGCATGCCGGAACAGACTGCACACAAATGGCAGAACCTTGCAGTTGTATTTGAGAGGGAACATATTTTTCCTGTCATTACTGGCGAGCTATTAACTGGCTCAAACTTACTTACGAAACCATATCTTCTTGTCTAAATTCAGAGTGAAAAATATGAGTTGGATATCCTGAGGCACTGTTTATAGTTCATATAATTTGCCAATGATGTAAAAATATTTGCTTTTTAACATCTACTGCCAGCAAGAAATAGTCAAAAAAGGCTTTCAGATCACGAAATAAATGTCTATGGAAAGTTTGCAAAGTTTTTACTGATTTCTGTATGTGTTTTGTAATGCCAGTCACATGAAATCATCATACGCTGAGAAATTACCTTTTAAAATGTGCAATTGTTTTCATGATTTGGCATTACTTGAATAGAAGGCACTAAATTTACACTTCTTTTCCTAATAAGATACGAAAGATTGGAAGACCAGTTAAATGACCTCACTGATCTTCATCAACATGAGACAGCAAACTTGAAACAAGAGCTAGCCAGCATAGAGGAGAAAGTGGCATATCAGGCCTACGAGCGATCACGAGATGTTCAGGTACTTACTTTCCTTATCATGAACTTCTAATGTTTTGTAGCTGTCTTGTGCCATGAAACACTTGCGTCTTTCTACATCTTTTCAAATAAGGAATACGGGGAAAGATTTAAGCCCATGTTTTGTCTGTTTAGGGTGAAAACCCAGCACACTGAATCAGTGACTGTCTCCATTTGTTTCTCCGGATTCAGGATTTTTTCTGCTGGAACTGATGATACAGCCTAGGCAGACTTGCGGTTGAAGAATGGCTTGTCTTAATGTCTTTCACAGAGGAGGAAGGAGTTGAGTCTCCTTGTACTGTGTAACACAACACTTCTGACAATGTCCTGACTCAGACTTCTTGCTCAGACTTTCTTCAATATGTAGTTTTATCGCTAGCAAGGTTTATTATAAATTGAACTTAGGGTAAAACATAAGAGAGCTGATTTATAAATAGACATGAAGATTTGCCAGTTATAATTAAAGAGTTTTAAGCCATGGTCACAACAATCTCTATAATCAAAGCTGTGGGGTGTGTTCATCTTAGTGATCAGCTGTAGTCATGTCTGACTTCAATCAAAAGCCAGTAATAATGTCTACACTTATGTAGTTACATAGATACTAGAATATTTATATACAAGCACTGATATAATGTATAATATTTCTACTCAAAGTCTGAGCAAGTGGTGAGAAAACTATTCATGAACAGCAGTCTTTAATGAGGAATGCTCAAAGACTGTCTTCATATTGGTTCAGATGGTAAAAGAACCTAAAACCTGACCTGCATACACATGTGCTCACCTATCTAAACATAGAGAGTGCAGGCAGCAGGATGATCATAGTTTCCTAAATGCTGTGAGTTAGGAAGCTCCAAGGAACAGAGTGGGAAAGGGATGGTACTGAATCTAAGCATTTCATAGGTTCCTTTGTAGGTTTAAAGAGAGGTCTCTCACAGATTTAAAGAAAAGAGGACTCCTTTCTGTGAAGGCATCTTGGGGATGTAAAAACATAATGACACCTAAGTTGTCCAACAAAAGGGCTGTGAAATATTTCCTAACTCATTAGCAGAATCCTGGAGGGGTGTCAGAGACTTCTAATTGAACTGCTATGCTGATACAACCTTGTTTCTTTTATCTTTGTACACTTGGGCCTGTTTAAACTTATCTCTTTGGGGGTTTGGTAAATTAGCTAAAATAGAGTGAAAGAATTTAAGCTGGTGATATTTTAAGTAACAACCTAACTGCGTCGCTAAAGGATGTGCAGATTGTTTTAAAGACATGTTCAGCCTCTCAGTGCAGAGCTGCAGGTATCACACTTTTGCAGCTGGACTTTCTCTAAAGCACCACAAGGCAATTTGAGGATAACTTACAGTCAGAGTGGAAGAAGGACCAGGAAAGCTGATTAGTGTGTAGTGGAGAACATGCCTGAAGCATAACAGACTTTGTGCCACCCATTAAGAACTGTCTTCTATGCTGTCACTAATTCCTAGAGCAGTGAAAGAAAGCAGTGTTGTGTACGGCACTGTTCTCTGCGGGGCCTTGGTGCCTGGCCAGTCACTTTGTAAGCCAGTTCAACTTGCTGAAACAATGAAGAACTGACCCAGCAAGGGAAAGCTGATAACTCTCTGGGTGTTTATACACAGAGATTTGGTTGAAACAGCTTACTGTGTGATCAGGTGAACAGCCCTGCTAGTGCAAGGAAAATATCTGGAGTTTGAGAGTGGGGAAGAAAGTCAGGATGCTGGAGCATTGGTTTTCCTTGTCCCACAGTGGTAAAAGATTATGTCAAATTGATCATTCTCATGAACGTTGCACCATGTTACGCAGTTGTGCCCAAATCCCAACTCCAGCAAAAAGCTGGCACTTTGGCAAATAAGTGAAGCAGTTTTTCTGTGTTTTGCTTTGGGAGGGCTTAAGCATGGGGGTAGTGTTTTTAGGAGGCCTCTTACTTAAAGAGCATTTTTAGTCCATCCTCAAGCAGAAAAGAAAGGTCTGCTTTCTTTAGAACAAATTGTGAAGCTGAATAGATCATAAAAGCATCCTCACAGGTTTTTCCACTGTCTCCACTGTCTGCTTGGAGTATGGATCGATGAGCTGTCACACTGGCAGAGGGAGAAGGGCAGATCTTACAGATCAACAAGCCCAACCTTGTAGGACGGGTGGCTTTGAGAACAAAATTAATGTAGACCACACAGGCACTGTAAACCAAGTGCTACACATTGCAAAGTAGGTTTAATTAGTATCACAGCAAGCGCACCCTAATGTTTTCTATAGAACATACAAAGAAACTATTTTTGTTGCTGTTTTAATGCAATGATTGTTGCTATGGCAACAGCTTTACTAGTACTTTATATCAACAGTATGGATAGGAAACATTTGTCATGAACATTAGAGTTATAATACTTTTTCTCAATCATGAAAAAGGAAAAAAACCAAAAAATTTTGGACAGTGTTGTTAGACTTGATTATGCCTAAACGAACAGTGACACACTCAGACATAAAAAGTGCTTTTTTTTTTTTTTAAGTTGGTGGTTCATTGAAATTTTAGCAGTCTATAATAAATTGCACTTCTAATCTAGCTGATGGATGGCTCTACAAGCTAAAATATGAAGAAATGTTGAATGGAAATATGGCTGCCCTAATTGTTGTTTTCTGTCTCCAGGAAGCCTTGGAATCATGCCAGACCCGAGTTTCCAAACTGGAGCTCCATCAGCAAGAGCAGCAAGCACAGCAGTCTGAAACAGTTAATGCCAAAGTGCTCCTGGGGAAATGTATAAATGTTATCCTGGCCTTCATGACTGTCATCTTAGTGTGTGTCTCTACCATGGCAAAGTTCATTGCTCCTATGATGAAGAGCCGTTTTCATATCATCTGCACTTTTTTTGCAGTGACGCTGCTGGCAATATTTTGTAAAAACTGGGATCATATCATTTGTGCTATAGAAAGGATGATTATACCAAGATGAAGCTGTTGGACTGGCTGTTTCTTTCTTTTTTATTTCTTTTTTTTTCCTTTTCTTTTTTGCCCTATTTTCTTCCCCTCCCTGTTTTTAAAGCACTGTGTGTATACAAATTCTGGTGTAAATATATAAAAGTATACTTGTTGGCAGTCAGTTGCCTGTTCAATCTGATTTTGTCTAACTGGCTATATCTGTGATGAACTGCTCATTTAAGTCATTCTGCCTTAATCCAAAAGGTTTTCCACTTTCCAAACCCATACCCACAAAAGATGGTATGATGGCCTGGGAGGGATCCCAGCAACTGCAAGTGTCAGGTGTGCTTTTGAGTAGGCGGGAGTGCAAAGAGTGTGACCAGGAGGGAGTGCCATAATGTGTATCAGCTCTGTTAGACTGATAAGTGAATTTTCTCTCTGAATCCAACTAGAGTGATAAGCCAAACTATGCAGTCATGTGTATTGATAATTCTAGATTCTAAATTAATGGGTATCATTACATGGGGTTTTGAGTTTTCAGGACTACCAAAACGTGATGCTTCTGCTAGTAACTTTTTGCACAGAGTTTATTGTTTGTAAATGAGACCAGTGATCACTATTGACCACAGTTAACAGTTTTTCTGTCCTGGCGCTGTTTCTTGTCACATTTGGGAAACACATCCATGTGGCATAAGACTTCCAAAGAAGGAGTGAATTGAATGATAAGATCCAGAGGCAACTTTGTAAAGGAGTAAAGAAGCAAGGAACTGGTAGGTAAATTGTCATGCACACCAAAGCACTCACTTGTTTCAAGCCCTGCAACCTGCAAGGGGAAAGAAGTACACAGAAAAGCAACACTGAGGTTAGCCTTTGTTAGCACTGAATTGTTGGGTGTTCTGACTGAGTGCAAAGCATACAGGTGGTGGGACCCTGGGTACAGTGGATTTTTTTCTTCTGTCAGATTAAATAATGTGGCAGAAATATGAGGGAACAGCTTCATAGGGGGAGCAGGGATTTAAACTTCTGTAAATATACGAACTGTAGACACTCTCAACAAACATTCCTTGAAATTATGTATTAACATGCAGTACCACTACTAGGAGACAGGGTTGGGTTTGCCTTCCCACTGGAATTAATTTTGTTTGATTTAAGAACTGCAAAAAAAAAAAAATTCCTGAAATCTGCTTGGCTTTCAGCCACGATGTAAAACAAGTTCTTTATTAAAAATAAACAAACATTGAAAAACCACCATAAAACAAACCACCACAACCAGAATTCTTCTCCACTCTCCATTAAGTGAAAAAAAAAAACCAGTGTCTCCAATTATTTGATGTTCAGTGTTAGTAACTGTGAAAATAATTGTCATGACATATTTTCAGTTGCAGTATTTTCTATGCTGGTGTTATGGGAGGGAGGGAGGGCATAGCTTGATGTGTATATTTCTTTTTAATGAAGTGCAATAGTTGTGTAGAAGTTGTGAAGACCTTATTCTGAGGAAAAGGAGTGGGTGAGGGGAAGGCAGGGAAGAACTTTGACATTTTACCACAATCTGATAAACAGTGAATAGTTACTATTTGTGGCTTCAGGAACTGAAGAAAGGACAGAATTAACTTAATAAATAATGATATAACTCAGCATTTAGAAATTTCAATTAAAATACTTGCAAATATTTTAAGAATTCTTTATATGTGCTTCGTCTTTGAACAGAGAATCAGGAAAAACTGCGCTGTTTGCAGTCACCGGAAATGGATCAGATCAGGCACACCCATGTTATCCTAACCCAGCCCTACCTCATCTTCACAGGGAGGTGGAGTGGAAACCAAAACCAAACAAACAAGAGCCCAAACAAGACCAACAACTGGTTCTGATCCTAAGAATGCTGTGGCTGTCCATGGTGTTTCCTTGCCATCTATATTGTAATCTCCATTCTTCAGCTTGCACAGCCAACTTCTGCATTAGCCTCTTGAGAAAACAGCTAGTTCAGCATTTTATTAAATGGGTTCAGAAGGGTAGATATGCAAGAAAGGAATACCATGTGTTAATAACGTTTACATAACAAAAACTCCTTTACCTATTGCATGGTTATATGTTTAAATAATCCTCCCAGTGGTAGTTTATGTAGTTGAAATGTTACATCAGGTAGCCTCAAGGACAGGCAGGAAAAAGGTTGGTATTTTTCTAATAACAAAGGATGTTGGTGTGGTACAGCCTGGGAACATGAAGGCTTCTGCTCCAAGGGATCCCATTACAATTCTGGAAGACAACCTCAGTGCAAAATAAAGGTAGAGTCTAAAATCGATGGCTCTACGAAAGATTGCTCACTGTCTTGATAGAATCTGACTGGGCCCAGATTGGGAACAGGAAGGTCTCACATTTCCATATTGGCTTTACATCTGGCAGAGGACACAGAAAAAGGCTGCATAATGTTAGTTATGTAAATTAAAACAACCTAAATGGTGAATGGGTGCATCGCTTCTGTAGGTTATTTTCTCTGCTGGATTTAAATCACTGGAGGATGTGACACACATCAAGAAAATAGTAAAAAAAGTAAAGTGAAGGGCAAAAGCCTGCTTGTGAGTGAAACTGCTGTAGTTTCACACAGGATGAAACTACAGTGCCAGGAGCTTTGCCATGTGGAAGGCCACCCAAGAGCGAGGGAGGCCTCCTATCCTGCCTTCACCCTCCCATTTCCTACCTTGTGCTAACACTGGTATGTGGTGAAGTCTTCATATGCCATGTTAGCTCACTAGACTGGAAGAAAAACCTGGTGAAGGAGGTGGATGGTTCTCCACAGCTAGAGACTTAAAAGGCTGGTAGAGAGGTCTCATGAGTATGAAGCAGGGATTTTAAGGGAGATGAGCCTTTTTCATTTTGTTGCAGTGAACCATGAGCTTCCCCTAAAACTGGGCTCCAGGCAGACTCTGTGCAGAATGTTGGGGCAATTTCAGTGTAGGAAAGTTCTTCCTAGCTTATTTCTCCAGGGAACAGATACAAATGGCCCCAGGATGTGGTGGGACAGGCTAGCCAGCTGTGTCTGTATTTGGGATCTCAAGAAAAGGCTGATGTCTGAGCTAGCCAGGGCTGATGGCTCTGCTGTCAGTGTCAGCATCACTTCCCCCCTTTAGGCTGGGATTTTGTATTTTACATATTAGTGTGTATATCTGGCCTGCAGTCTGAGCTCTGCTTCCTGTTAAAGGATGCCTAGGCCAACCCAAAGAATTGCAGTTCTCCTAATGAGAACTCTGTTCAGCTTCTCAATCAATTGACCACGTTCTGTCAGGATACCATTTGCTTTTATGTTCTCATACAACACATCAGACATTCTTAGGATACTCCTTACACCTACTCATCGTGAGCCTCTAAAACACTCCCACTCAACAAAAAGTTGCCAGACAGTGTCTTTTCTGCTTAGTGCTGCCTGCTAGGCAATTATTTCACTTCCCTTTGGTAGTAGTTCTCTGATGGAAAAGCCTTTCAATAAGTTGTTAATACCTGTTCTATAGGCTTTTGGCTGCTTTTTTTGTTTGGTTGGTTGGTTTTTTTGGAGGTTCCTGGAGATTTAGTTTCTTATGAAAGTTAGCACAATTTTCCTGATTTCTCCTATTTCAGCATTCAGGACTAAATGAGGTTTCCTCTAAAACTTGTCTAATGGATGCCTCTGCTAGCTCTAACTATAACTCTATTATTGTTGAACATTCGAGTAGTGATTGGCAAGACAAAATGAGACCCATTTTAAATTCCTTCTTTCTGCTTCATATTATATGCATTCATGCAATTTCTCATTTTATTGCACTCCTGTGATGTCTATTTGCCCTGAATTCTTAGAGAGGCACTAAAAATTTTCACTGCATTTTAGTTGAGAATCAAAATGTTTGTGTCATGCAGTGCCTTTGCTGCAGGACATCTATCAATATAGATCTGGTGCCTGCACTCCAGGAAGGACATTTAAAAGCCAGTGGTTTTCTTTGAACAAATCATCACTGCTTATCTGGGGAATAGAAATTCAATAGGTGAAGACAATTTGCTGTAGGAAAGATACGTGATCCACTGACCAGAAGTTGAAGCTAGACAAATCCAATGTAAGCATAACCTTCAGTTTTGCAATAAGGCTTGCCAGCTAATTATTAGCTACTGAATAACATAATAAACAAGGACTCCAGCACTTGAAATTGAATCAGTTCAGGCTTATATTTTATACAAAGTTAACTGCATAATAACAACTCTAGCTTTCTGAAATCAAAATCATTGAACAAGAAATTCAGGAAAGAAAAAAGAAAACACCGAAGCTTGTGGTTCATTTAGAAGGTACGAGAGCATATGAGAGCAAATTTTCCTGTTTGTTTGTTTTCCTTTTGGTAAACCAGGTCCCTTTCCACTGTGATAGGGTCATTTTACTTCTGGGTTTAATGATACAACAGAAGATAAACACAGATTATTGTAATTAAACACTTTAATTTCAATAACAGAATTTAATCCCTTCTGAAAGTCCACCTAGGACTAGCAATCAGGCAAATTTATTCTCTACTTTTTTTAATCAAGCAAATATTTATCTGCTTTCTTCATTCACCATCATGCCAGAACATGCCCTTTAATTATATTGCTTCCCTTTAAAGTAAAGGAGATTATAAAGGGCTTGTTTTCAGATAAAGTTGGAATAGTCTCTCTGATGCTAATCCTGCACAAAGTATCAGATAAGTTTACATTGCAACAGTGAAAGATTAAGAAAAGGTTTATTTTAGTCAATGAAATTGCTTATTTTCCCTGAAAAAGCCAACTGAAATGATGCTGTATATAAGGACTGCATGAGGCCAAGTCACACTGTCTTGTACAGTTGATTTGCTGTACGTTTAGCATATTATGTTGTACTGTTGTTGGAAAGTTTTGCACAAAGCCACCTTTCCTTTTCACCCAGGGAACCTGGGTCTGGTAGTATCAAGGTGTACCAAAAATTGTCTGCTTTTATTGACTAAAGTTAATTGTTTTGGTGTGTGACCTGCAATGTTTCCCATCCTATTTCCATTTTGTGCAGCACTGTGGAAAGATGCAATTACAAAAATGTAATTTTTGTATATTTAGTTGTGTAGTCATGACTGCCTCTAAGGTGCCATTAACATTTTTTAAAATAAAAATATTTACAGTTATTTGATGAAGAATATTGTCTCCTAAACTTTCTGTCTGATCACTCAAACCCCTATCAGTTTTCCTTTCTCAGTAACAAATTATTCAATTTCTTTGCATCTGGCACTGCATTGATTTTACTGAAAGGAGAAATTTTCAAGCTGTATCTTCCTCAGTTCCTGTTTGGACTGTGACTTAGGAGACAACTCATTTGGGTTGTGAAGTTGCCTAGTGGATTGATGCTATGTCACCTTTTATGTGTAGCCTACCAGACTCAGACAGAAGTGGAGAGGCTGAACTACTGGACAGCCTCCCATGGGGTTCTGCAGGACTCCATCCTCTGCCCAGTTCCCTTCAACTTAATTAAAAACTTGGGTGCAGGACTCAAGGGATAATAAATAAGTTGGCCAATTACACTAAACTGGGAGGAGCTGTCAACTCCCTCGAGGGCAGAGAGACCTTGACAGTTTAGAGATGGGCAATCACCAACCGAATGAAGCTTAAGATGGGCAGGTGTCAGATTCTGCACTTGCCACAGGGCAATCCTGGTTGTGTGTATAGAGTGGGGAACGAGAGGCAGCACTGTGGAAAGGGAGCTGGGGGTCCTGGTCGATGGCAAGCTGAACATGAGCCAGCAGTGCCCTGGCAGCCAGGAGGGCCAACCTGGGGTGTCCTCGGGGTCATCAGGCCAGCAGCACCAGCTGGGCAAGGGAAGGGATTGTCCCCTCTGCTC
The DNA here is from genome assembly GCA_013399225.1 of Rhipidura dahli. Taxonomy (NCBI): domain Eukaryota; kingdom Metazoa; phylum Chordata; class Aves; order Passeriformes; family Rhipiduridae; genus Rhipidura; species Rhipidura dahli. The sequence continues at coordinate 833,671 of VXAC01002802.1, read as the reverse complement.
TGCACTGGAGCAGCCTCACCTCGAGGGCTGGGGGCAGGTCTGGGTGCCACAACATAAAACAGACATTAAACTATTAGAGAGTGTCCAAAGGAGAGCAACAAAGATGGTGAAGGGGCTCTAAGGCCAACCTTATGAGGGGCAGCTGAGGACACTTGGTCTGTTCAGCCTGGAGGAGACACCTCAATGCAGTCTGCAACTTCCTTATGAGGGGAAGTGGAGGGGCAGGCACTGATTTATTCACTCCTGTGACCAGCCACAGGACTTGAGGTAATGGCATGAAATGAGTCAGGGAAGGCTTAGGTTGGATATCAGGAAAATGTTATTCATTCAGAGGAGGTTTGGGCACTGGAACAGGCTCACCAGGGAAGTGGTCACAGCACCAAGCCTGACAGAGTTCAAGGAGAGTTTGGATAACCCTCTCAGGCACATGGTGTGACTCTTGGGCTGTCCTGTGCAGGGCTAGGAGTAGGAATCGATCCTGATGAATCTCTTCCAAGTCAACATATTCTATGACACCCTACCTTAGGACAAGCTGGCCAGGGTTGAGCTTCTGAAAGAAGCACAGACATGCTTTTGACAGAAACTTTAGGAATTGAGCTTGCATTTGATGTAGTCATGATTCGTTCAGTTGCTGAGTGTGTGGTTCTACCCACCTGTGTGTGTAAATTTGGAAAAACTCTTCAGTTATTAGAAGCACTGTCAGGACTGAGGTCTGCAGTATATGAAAACAATATACATGCATGGAAAAAACCCTTGTGGCCTAAAAAATTCCCTTTACAATTTTCTCTTGAATACCATTTTAATGAGTTGGTACCGATCAGGAAAACATCCCTTTCCTCTGCAGTCATAGAGACTTGGTGATAGAGACAAAGAAGATCAGCACGCGATACCGTACATCCAGGCTGAACAGGGAAGTGAGAACACAATGCAGCAGTCCCACACAACTCATTTGTGTGAGTAATAGCTTAATAAACTGCCTTAGGCTTTATATCCTCTGTGCTAAAAATTGTATTCTGGTCCTACTGAGCTTCATGGTAAAAAACCCCTCTGAGTTTAACTTGGCAAGACTCTTATTGCAGCACTACAGCACTTAAAAGCAATTCTGTCTTTTGACTTTGTAATACCAAAAATATTTATTTTCTCAGGCAATCTACTCGAAACAACGTATGGTTTTAAATCTCTATCACAAATAGCACACTACTTAGTAACAGACATCTCTGTCACAATTGTATGGGACACTGAAAACTATTTGGATGCTTTCAGGATCTGCTGACTCAGATGCTGAACAGAGCTTGTACTCCCAACACTAATTCCCCACTTGGCCTCTGTCCTGCCAGGTTGGATTCAGGTCAAGGTGACATAGACTAAGCATGGATTAAACTACAGGTACGACCAGCAGCATGTGTACATAACAACAAAACCTTCTTTAAAGATATGCTACTAGGCTACAGGAGCTTGAGGATTTATCTAATCTAGCAACTATTTTCAGCTTGCTCAACTGACGCAGCAAAGACATCTAAATGAGCTTTCAAACTCAAGACTTTTTCTGACCATACTTACACAGTATATTCCCCCAAAGAGTGTATCTGCAAAACATATTGAAATATTTTCCTGGGCTTCTCTACATACTTTATAGCTCTTTATACATTACTTTCTTTGTGTGAGGATGAACCTTAGCTGTTCTGTGAAATGCTGATCTACCCAGAATAATATAATATGACATTTAAAGAGTCACAAACAATTTCTTGTACTGTCGATCAAAAACTGTAAGATCTTTAAATTAAATCTCTTTACTTTTACTCGAGCCACAGTGAACTTTGTGTCCCTTAAGGAGACTTTACTTATTTTTTTTTTTAAATAAACTACTCAGACCCGTAGCTGCATAAATTTCTACTTTTACAAAAAAATCTGCCTGTGTTATGTGAGATGTTTCAAAAAGGTGAGTTTGCCACTGTTGGAATAATCCTTTTTTTCTTAATAAAGGTGTTATACATATTTCCTTTAGGTTCTGAGTTAAAAGAGAAAGCAAACAAACTAATCCCAGTATGAGGTTCCCCTCTCTCCCCAACAGGGTGGCTTCATATTTACTTCTCCCTCATTTTCCCCCCTATATTTGTCTTGTAATATTTAAAGTCTTAATATTCTAGCTGTTGCTGCCTCTTGCTGTCCAGGAACATCTCTCGATTGATCCTCTTTTCTCTCTTTGCTCTGTGCATTAGCCCCACTTCTGTTCCTATAAGCTCTGCTTTCTGTTCCTCCTTCCTTCAGCCACTTCCTCCTTGTGCCCTTGAATTCCATCTTGATTCTTGCTTTTTCTCACTTTCCTGGTACTCTGCAAGGTTCCTGAGTCACTACAGCAGCTCTCCTTTCAAAGTGAGCAGAGGTAGGATGGTCACTGAGACAAAGAGGAGCTCCATTACCACCCACACTTCAGAAACGCCGGCCAACAGTGAGTAACTGGAATTGCCTGACTCAGTGGGTCTCGGAAGGAAACAAGGACCAGTGTGAAAAACATGGAGGCAAAAATAAAGTAACACAATTTCCACCACCTTGAGTTATCCTCTTAGACAAAAGATTACACATTGGAAATACTTCCACAATAATTATTCCATAAATTAGCTGGCAAGAGACACCCAACCCTGTCTGTTGACTTTAGTTACCTAAATAATTTTAGATTTTGTACTTTCTTTGCTATATCCCCCATAGAGCTCACGAGTGATCTAGTTTCTTGGTGTCATGTTTCTCATGTAAATGAATTGTTTTCCAATAGATTATAGTTATGTAATCCTGCTATGAACAGACACTTAGTAGAACTAAAGAAAGAATCTGTGCCATCCCACCATTCCTGTGAACGCAGCTGTAAAGGGGAGAAAGACTTCTGTTTGACCTTAGTTAGCATTAACATTTGGAGAGCTGATAGTGGGGAAAAAAAAAAAAAAGCAAATTGGATACAGAAAGTGAGAATGCAACTTAATATTTTCTAGAAAAAAATTTTTTTTCATTGTAAAGCTGTTTAGATCTACGGCTTTTTATTTTCACCTTTTTCATCAAAATCTGTTTTGAATAAAAATGGAATTTTAATTCACCGCAGAGTCTTGTGGTGTTATTTATTTCCTCATAGGTGTACACTGGTATAGATGGAATATTGCTGCTACCTCACTTCTACCATTGCAACAAGTGCAACACGCATGTAACCCTGCACAGCGACATCGGCCTGCACGGCCAGGCTGCCAGGGAAGCGCCGAAGCCTCGCCATTGCAGCTGTGGCAATCACCGCTGGCTTAGGTGACCTCCGCCCCTGGGGAGTCACTGCAGCTGTGATCTCCAGATGCTGCCAAATGGCACATTTGGGTTTGGTTTGGTTTTTTTTTTTTTTTTTTTTTC